>CM051380.1:5074198-5149198 GCA_028015245.1 Cardamine occulta | reverse complement strand
TCTCTGCTCGTATTTGTCTACAAAGACGTTAATCCCATACCTTTCAAAGGCATCAATGAGGTGGCTCACGAAGTTGTAACGTAGCTCATTTCCCCGAAAATTTAAGAATACCATCGGTGGTGGTCCGTGTGAGATAACGCACGTTACGTTGTTTAACAAGGCCATCATCGTTAAGCAAAACAAAAAATAGAGGGGTTGTGCGCTGTTTTTGGAGGACTTGTAATTCTACAAAGTAAAACAAATACTATAAATCAAAACAAAAATCACAAATATTAAAAAATTTCTGAATTTTTATTTATCAAATTATTTATTAAAATATTAATTTAATATATTATAAAGAAAATATATATACCTTTTTGAATGCCATTGTTTGGGTTATATTTTCAAAATTTTCTAAACTTTTTGATATTTTATCATTATTTTATAATTCAAATTTTAGCAGATATCCGATTAGTAGCTAACAAATATGGATCAGAGAAGTGGTGATCCATGCAGAGCAAAACGTATCATGTATACCACCAAAATCCATGATATTTGCTTCATGTCCACTCTTAGTGTAATTCATTTGATGTATATTTAGATTTTAGTGGATTTTAACGACACTTGAATGAATTAAAGGTTTTCAATAACAATTAATAAAAAATTATGGCTGTGTTTGTCGGTTTTAAAGGTGTTTTTTCCTCCAATAACTTCTTTTTAGATATCTAGGTCAGGTTGGTAGATTCTAAATGGTTTTTGGCTTTTAATTTTTGGTTTTTGGTTTTTAGTTTTTGAATTTTTTAGTTTTTAATTTTTAGTATATATTTGAAGGGAGAAACAAGTTTATTGTAGTTTTTAGTTTTTCATTGAAAATTAGAGAAACTATCAAAAAACTAGTTTGCTTAACTTTTAGAGAATCTATTTTTGTAAAATTTTAAATGGATAAAAATTAGATTTTTAAAAATAAAAAGCTAAAAACTATAGTAGAAACTACTACCATTCAAACCCCTAATTTATCAAAAGATGATGGACCTAGGATGTATTTTATAGTTGGGAGATTTCAATAAAACGGAAAAAAGAGGACAAAAAACAGAGAAGTAAAATGTTGTGTTTTGAAATGTTCCTACGATTGTGCACGTATGAGACACAGTGACGAGGATAATCCTTTGGCATTTCTTCTTAATCTTTCTAAGGTACAAAATCTTTGGTTTTTGGGTTCTGGATTTCTGGTGTAGATTTTGGTTTCTTAAAAATTTTAATGGTATTTGATTTAGTTTTTGTTTTTTTACCTATAATTTTTTTATTAGTTTGAAAATTACTAAACAAATGTATTAAATTCCCTTAATAATTTTTAATAAAAAAATAATGGCTTATATAATTTCATTATAATAACCAATTAAAAAAAAATGTTCAAACATATTAGTTGATTAAAAATAGCACTATTTGCCAAAATAAGAGAAAAATAGTTCACGAGAAAACTCTTTGAAAAATAAATACATAAAATTTTGTTTTGGTTTCTGTGTGAAAATTGGCAGTGAGTGTTTTCAGTTATAAAAATAGATTTTGGCTTTTAATATTTTGCTTTTGGTTTTTGATTTTTAGTGTAGATTTTGGTTTCTTAAAAAATTGGTACTTGATTTCGTTTTGTTTTTTACCCATACAATTTAAAAATAACTTTTTAGTTTTTTTTAATGAGTTATAGAATTACTAAAATAAATGTATTAAATTTCATTGATAACATTATATTGTTTATGTAATTAGTATTTTTATTAAAAATGATTTCTAAAATTTCATTATTTTATCAATAATAAACATTTTTTTATAAAACATATTGCAGTAGTTGACAATTCACGAGCAACTCTTTGAGAAAATCCACATATTTTGTTTTTTTCGTGTGTGTGGGAAAATTAGCAAAAACCCCAAAAAATGGATATTGGTTTTTGAGAAAAATAATGAGATGAAGTAAAACTAGATTTTCTAATTTATAGGAGAACAAAAAAATAAACTTGAATGACAGATTTTAACAAAATAGTTTTCCTAAATTCTTTGAAAATCAAATTTCTAAAATCTTGATTGGTGATTCGATGAGTTTTTGAAAAACAAAAACCAAAATTTCTTTTAAAATCTATATAATATTCAAGGCCTCATGCCTTTTTAAAATGATTTTTAGCTTATAGATTTTGGTTTTTGGATTTTGTAGAAAACAAAATGAAATAAAAAAAAATCTCGTTCAAACACATTCTTTAGGGAACCACTTTGAGAAAAAAACCTACTAAATTCTGATTTCTTATCTTTATGAAAACCATTTTTTCCATAATCTTGATTGAATAATTAAATAGTTTTTAGTAACCAACAACCATTATAAAAACTACTACCATTCAAGACATACAAAATCTAAATTTTCTAATCATTAAGCTGCAATAAACAAAGAATTTGAAATGATTTGAGTTTTATTAGATTTTTAGATGATTTTGAAATGAATTAATAAAAATTATGATTTGTAATTAATATTATTTGAACTCTCACTTCAAACGACGAAATTTATATTTTTGTATTTTAATAATTTTCTTAAAACACTTTAAAGTCATTAAAACGAATGTTTAGAACATTTTTAATAAGAGTGGATTTTAAAATATTTTTACAAATTACTAGTTCAATAACATAAACGAATGGAAATCTCCGGATCATCTAAAAATCAAATCGTTTAAGAAAAAAGGCTACAAATTTATTTTATTTTATCAAAAGATAAATTAATCTCCAAAACAATACACTCTTTCATATATATACAGTATACTCGGGCTAATTACTAAATTAATCTATTTCATATTTCAAAAAAAAATATTTGTACGAAATGAAACAAGTTCATAAAAATAAATATATATCATCAGTGTGTTTATTTAAGATGGTCGGTGTGATTTCTTTCTATGCGTATAATATAATATATATATATATATATATATATATATATATAATGTAGAACTTTGCTTTGGACGATCTATTTTTGTATAGATTTTTAGACTACTGACAAATTCAAACTGCTGCACCAAAAAAAAAAACTGAAGTCATATATGCACAAATTCAAACTGAAGTCATATATTCAAACTGAAGTCATATATATATAGGAGAATAATTTTTTTGTTTGCTTCTGTCAAAATCTAATCATCTAATAAAGAAATTAAAGAAAGTGCAATAGTAAACTGTGTGATAGGATTTTTTTCGTTAGTAAAAGTTGTGGTGGAAGTAAAAGGGATAAAACTATCGGCTATTTAGTTTTTGTTCTGATAATAATAATTATAATGTTTATTTTGTTTTTCTAAAATTATATTAATATATTTTTTATTAATCTCACAAAGAAATAAAGTAATCGGCTCCATTATTTCTATTTTATTTCTTTGCAACTTTAACTTACCTTCTCTGTTTTTATTGAGCATCTCCATCTTAACTAACGTTGCCACATCATAGATTAACATGGATAACATGTGTTTATAAATATCACAAACTTAAAGCTAGACGATGTCGTTTTTCTTCTTCAGTACGTTTTTTTTCTTCACGATAAGAGAAACACAATTGTGGTCATCAATTTCTCTTGAACGCAACGCTGTTTTCTCTTATCATGAAAGGAAAAAAAGTGGTGAAGAAGAAAAACAACATCGAATCAACCCTTAAGTTTGTGATTTTAATACACACATGTCATCAGTCTCTGCAAATAATATATGACATGACAACCACGTCAGCAACCGTTAATGATTTACTAAGACCATCACGACAAATATATGATTTTGCCTAATTTTGTAAGCTTTGTGATGTAAATTTGAATATTTAGAAAGTTGGGATATGAATTTGAGCAACGACATACATTAGGTATGAATAGGATATAGTACTTTAGTTGATATATGAGATGACCGAAAATCCTAACCACGACATATGTTATAAAGCATCCCCAACAATATCTATACTTGAATACTAATTTGACATCTACTTACACAAATTTATGACATTCCTTGAGAATGGTTTCTATTTTCCTTGGAAAGTGAAGCTATCCACTCCAGCATGTTATTTTGGTTTGGTTTACATATAAGTTTACAAACATACCATATACGTAAATCAATCATATTTCTACAATTTCTCATCATTTATTTTGTTAGTTAGAATTATGTCAAACAAACATGTTAAGCCTGAAAAATAATAGCAAATTTTACATCTGATCAGTAGAACAATAGGAATGAAAGAAAAATGAATGATTCTGTTTATAACTAATTTGAGACGAGTGCAACTTTGGTTTTCCCTTTGTGTTTAGTTACAGAGACTCTTTTGGAGTCTGCTTTGCAACACAAGATATAAAAATGGAAAGAGACACAGTGAGAAGGCTGTCAAAATACCAATTAGGAGGAAATATTAATCACAACTTCCATCTCGATTTTAAAAAATTTCGAACAAGAACATAAAGTGAGAATGAAGAGACACAAATTTGGATATCTCTACCTAGAGCGCTTCTTTGCATCAACACTTCTTTTGTCTTCATCGCAATCAGTATGTTCTTGGGAAGACCAGGCATGGTTTCTTGAAGCTTCTCGCTTCTCTTCCCCTTACTTCTTCACCTTCATGTATTTCTCTATTCGGTTGAGAACACCGAGCCAGAATTTGCAGAATGTAGACAACTACGCTAGGTCTTGGAGAAGCTGTAAAAAAAAAAAACACTTACGGAGAAATTTTGACAGCGAGAAGTAGTGAATCTTCCATGTTTCTGTGAAGAAGATCCTTTTGTCATAACACATGTCTCCTCTGTTTCAATTGCAATAGCTTATGCGTTTTTCAGATTAAAAAAACACAACATAATATTATAATTATTTTAGCGAATATTTAGTCCGAATTATAAAAACAAACAGACGTAAACTATACCTCACTCTATTTTCCTTTGATTTTCGTATATCTTCTTACATAAACATGAAACTATACATATATCTGTATGTATAATAATCACACAACAAATAGCTAATGATCTTCTAATACATTATACACTCGTCTCATCACACGATTCGAACAACTCGAACTCTGCGTCGTGATATTAACAACTCGTTCAATCTCCCAATTTCAACCATAAGTTCCTTTATTTTCTACAAAGAAACATAAAGTTTCCATTTTAATATCGAATTTAAAATTTTTTAAAAATTACTTGCAAACTCAAAAATTAATTTACACAAACCTGATCTTTCTCTTTGAGCAGAAGAAGCAGAAACCTCAGCTTCTCTTCTTGTAATCTTCTCCACCATCTCACGAGCTTCACATAAACAATGCTCGAGACCAATGAGAAACCTCCAATGAGTGTTAATGACCAAAGTACCCTTCTACGAGTCACGTAATTACAGAGCATCCTCTCCACGGCCTGGAAGAAGAACACTGAGTCCTTGATCAATCGCTTTTTCGCACTCTCAACCACACGCCAAGGAAAAGACAGGGAGGATTCACCTTCTTCTCCGACGACGGGGAAAACAGAATCTTCTTCATCATCATCTTCGTCGTCCGGGGGATTTTCACGGCGGTGGCTTGGTTGTAATATTGGAGAGTTTTGAAGGGTAGATGCGTCAACTGGTAGAGATTTGGGTGAGGTTTGTATCACTACCCATTCACTCAATTCTTCTTCTTGCTCTGCCTCTGCTTTGTTCATAACTTGGATAATCTTTTTTTTTTGTGTGTTGTTCGGGACTTTTATATATGACGTCATTTTAATGATTTATCATGGAACTTTTTAAAAATTTAGTATAGATATTTTTGCCGGTTGATATTTGATAAACAAAATATCTAAACAGAATGATAACGACACTATTGGTTGATAGATTCTATACAAATTCTATATTCAAAATAAAATTTATAAATATTTTAGTAATTTAATTTTCTTATACCGCACATTTATAGATGTCTGATTAGTGAAAACAAATTAATATAAAAGAGAGCATCATACCCTTCAGTTTAGCCCTTGGTCATCGTCCAAAGCTTTCGGAGAGTTTTGACTTCTTTCTCTCCTATTTCTTCGCTAGATTTAAACTCATTCTATTCATCCGTGTACAGTGTACTCATTTATGTTATCATAAGCACAGTCAAGATCTGGATGCAACTCTGAAGAATTATCACTATCTAAAGAAAATTTTCATTTGAACTTCTTACATCCAAATATCGAGAACAATCAGAAACAAAATTATATTGTGTTGGAAATAAATTGATTTTGACACACTGACTTGTTTGGACTTGACTCGATCTATACTTATACAAGACGAAAAGACACGATTGTGTAAATGAAACAACACACCTATAGGAAACACAGTTCGTGACTCTTGATAAAATAACTAACTTATATAATTGTAACTTTATATTATAAGAGATATGATTAAATTCCAACACTCCCCCTTAATCATATCTCGGTTTTACTCCAAGCTTCCTCTTTAGTTTTTCAGACTTTGATGTGAGTCTTCAAACCATGTCTCATCATTCACGTTTGATGATGATGCTTCTTCAACTGCACTGAACAGCATGTGACCTTCATTGTCACTCTCTTCGTCTGTTTCTTCTAGGCTTAGGTTTGCTCTCTCGGCCTTCCTAACCTTGCAGTTCTTCACCACGTGCGATGGCTTGTTAACGCAAAGCACCTTACACCCGTAGGCAAGCTAACATCCCTGTGGCTCTTTCTCCAACAATCACTCTCATTGTGATTGTCACACGTACAAAAGTCACACTATTTCTCGGCCTTATTTTGACTTTTGTCGCCACGTTTGTTTCCCTTTTTTGAAACAAACTTTTCTCCATAGAACGCTCTTTCCGTTGATCGTTCTTCTCTGATACTCAAGCGTTTCTCATGCGCTTTTAAAGTACCTATCAACTCTGTTACCGGCAACGAAGTTAGATCCTTCGTTTGCTCCATGACAGCCACTATGCTGTCATACTTTTCTGGGAGAGAGATGAGAATTTTTTGGACAATTTGATAGTCCATCTTCTCTTCGCCGTGGATCCTTAATTAATTTCCCAAATCAATTAATTTTTCTGTGAAAACTTTTATGTCTTCACCATCGTTCATCTTCAAGTTTTCATACTCTCTTCGTAGAGATTGAAGATTAATCATTCTCACTTGAGAACTTCCTTGGAACTCCATCTCTAATGCATTCCATGCGTCCTTCGCACTTGTTGCGGGAGCAATTCTCGGAAAGATAACATCCGAAACTGCTGTTTGGAGTATTTGCAATGCTATCATATCCTTCATGACTAGATCCTCTTGCTTCTTAGTCATCTCTGGTGTATTTACGCTTGTAGAAACAATCGCTGGTACTCCATTCTCAATCACATCCCAAAGCTTTCTCGTCTTTAGGATAGTCTTCATTTTGATCTTCCAAAACCCGTAAGCTTCTCCATTGAAGATCGGAATAACTTGATACGTTGTTGCCTCCATAGCTCTGTTTTTTTTTGCGTGATCTTTTGCAGAAATTTTTGCTCTTCTTTTTTTTACTTGAATTGGCCCTCGAATCAATAGGGCTCTGATACCATGTTTGAAATATGAAGTCTCTTATTACAAAGAACACAACAAGAGGATTTTGATTATCAAAAAACTTTGATTATCAGAATCCGAAAAACAGAGCACGTATCAAAAACTGAACTTTATTGATTTTGAGAAATAAATTGTTTTACACACACTAACTTGTTTGGACTTGACTCGATCTATACTTATACAAGACGAAAAGATACGATTGTGTAAATGAAACAACACACTAATACGAAACACAGTTCGTGACTCTTGATAAAATAACTAACTTATATAATTGTAACTTTATATTATAAAAGATATGATTAAATTCCAACAGTCATGTACCCAGACTAGTTTTTATGTTCCTGTAACACTGTCTTTCCCAAGTCCTGGGATAGGGACTAGATATGGAAGTGGCATCTTCTTGTCTACATGCTGTTGCTGAATCATGGAAAGAGGGAGGGTTTGAGATTGTCCCATGGCTGGAGCAAATGATATGATCCTGGAAAGAATCAAATATAATCAAGATCATACATTTTTCAAACATTGGAGAAGTCACAAGATCAAGAGCTAAACATTGATCCGGACCGATTGATCCGAGTGCTAGGCGAGAAGACTCATGTGTCTTGTTCAGTGAAAGGACGTCCAAGCTCAACTGTTCCAGCCCAAAGACCACTTGGTATATATTCTCAACTCATCAGAGGTTCACGTCAAAATGGAATCAGTCCAAAGAAAGTTCATATGAAGGAGATTTTGAATTTACAAGTCATATGATCTTCAGCTTACTCGGTTTGGACCAACGCACGTTCAATAGAGGATTCCGAGCAAACCAGAAGGATTTAAGCTACGAACTAAATTTTCATGGAATCTTGATCCATTCCAGAATCACGTTGAATTGGATTTCCATCAAAATAAGTTCAGACTTGGAAGAAATGAATTTTACAAACCGAATGATCTGCTTCAGGATCAATCACGCATCTAGGCGAAAGATCTAGTTCCACAGCCCAACTCAGGAATTATTTAGACACAAAACCAGAATGTTAAGGGATCTCTTAGCTTTACAACAAGACCAAGAGCCTAAGAAGAGTCCATTGGATCACAAAGTTACAGCCTATTTACCAAAACGGGTCAATCTGGTTCTAAACATGAAGAGTTCAAGGCCTAATTGGTTTGCAAGCCTCCAGGCTTATGTTTGGCATCTAGGAGGTATTTCTACAAATTCCAGCAAGCCCAATAAGCCCCAGCAAAAGAATATCTCGGCCAAAGAAGCATGGAGAAGTCCAAGGATCATTTCAAGATGCATGCATGAGGATTCCAAGGGTTGAATTCACATTCAACACACTATCTTTATTTCTTTTCTTTTATTTCTCTTTATTTCAAGACAATAATGACTTGGCTTAGTTCTGAAGTTTCCTTTTCTTTATATTTTGTGTAATCTCTTTGGAGAAGAGAACAACTTTTCTTTTATCAAATTTGAGAGTGATTATCTTTAGTTCTTTTAGAACTTTCGATTGCTTGGTGTGTAATATCCAACAATCAACTCGATTCGTCTCGGTGTGTCATATCCGAGGAATCAAACCTTGTCTTGTCTAGGTGTGTCATATCCTAGGAGGCATTGAGGCATATCAGGAGCTATTCTGCAACTCCTGTGCGACCATTCGATCCATTTTTCTATCCATCTATCCTTTCTTTTGTTTTACCCCTCGAAAGTGTCTATTCCTTGGGAGGATCATATCAGTTCGTCACAATAATTGGTGTCAAGATGTCCTTGTAGAAGATGCAGAGAAGACCGTCGCAACAGTTGGAAACTCCGACATTTTTCTTGATTACTGGTTCAATGTGACGAACCGGGCCTTCTTGGACTAGACAAGAACTACTCGAACAAGACCAGTCCAACCTCATAGTCGTTAGAGTATCACACCTGTTTTCATCTCTATAGAAACAGAGAATTTTGGGTTCTAGGGTTTTCTGATGCAACATGTGTCTGTCCATAAATGACCTTGATTTTATCGTAAGCCTCCAGTGTTTAGACACGATTTGGAATCTAAGTAGGGATTTCAAAGGAAGCCTCATCACAATTTCTTCTAACACATCGTTGTTTAAGAGTAGCATCCCAATCTCTCTTCTTTTGCATTTTTCCATCTCATCTGTCCGATGTCTAAACAGTGTTTTTTCAAATCTTATTTCTGACGACAACGACCAAGCTTTGTTGCTCTTCGGTGATGCATCATCATATTTATCTCTTCTCTTCTTACGCCAATTTTGAAACACTGTCTCATCATCACCTGCATCATCATATTCATCTCTTCTCTTCTTCCTCCAACTCTGAAACACTGTCTCTGACGAGGACGAACCAATCTTGCCTTTTTCGTGGCTCTTCTGCTTCTCCATCGATGATTGATTTTCTGTGTGTCTTCCTTACTTCTCTTCTTCTTCTACTTTGGCTCTCTCTTTCTGACGACAATGACTAACTACTATTATTGCCTTTTTTTGTTGTTGTTGTGTGCCTGTGTTGCTTGGATTCTCTCATCTGCTCCCAATTTATACACACTTTGTTTTTTTTTTTGTTTTTTTTTTTGTCATTTCTTACCACCGCTCTAACTAGCAATCCCTAATCCTGTAAGGATCACATTTTAACTCAAAAACATTAAAAAAGCGAAAAGAAAAAAAAGTTTTGGAATATATGATCCAATTAATAGTTGTCCGGTCAAATCTATGTTTCAATATCGCACTCTTAAGAGTATTTTAGTGAATTTTTAGTAATAAAATTAGTGAATTAAATATGTAAAATTAATTTCATTGGTGATTTGATAAGATGTATTCTTAAATTTTGTATGATTTTAGTTACGAGTCCTCTTCCTTGCCAGTTTGTACTTATCGTTACCATTCTTGTTATCTAATTTTATTACTTTTTAGAGTATGAATTATAAATATAGAGTAGAAACCTTCTTAATATATAAATTTTGGCCGAAAGTTCCACGAGCATCAAAATTATAATTGACGTCAATTGATCGGTTAAATTTTAACACATGTATAAAAATGATCATGTAGGGAAACCCGTTTGAGTTCACATAAATATCGTTTAAGGATTACCCTTTCTATTTATTCTCATGAATCTTGAGATTATATTTACTGAAAAACGATAGATCTTAGAGAATTAGAACGTTCATTAATATGTGAAATAAAAGTAGTAGAAGAAGATGATGGAAGTTCTTGTGACGTCGCAGAAACATTTGATATCACTTGTGCTTCACTGTCCACAAAGATAAAGTCTACTCGACCTCTCGAATCATTGAATATTATCCCCTTTAATTTACGAGATTGAAAGCTCGCCTTTTCTTGATATCCAAAACAATGATAATTATTTTACTATAGTTAATTTTACTCTAAAAGGTTCATAAAATAAATTTTATTTTCCAATGTCATTTACCTAATTATACCTAAGATTTTGGAAATTTCATCATTTACTTCCACTCTATATAAAGTTTTTTAAGTTTTCTAAATTTTCCAAAAATTTTCTAAAAATAATTATACCTAAGATTGTGATTACTTTACGTAATCTCCCCTTTTGCGTATGGTTTTTATCAGAGATAACGTTGACTTAATGTTGACTGTTAGTTTGGTTAGTTAGCTTAGTTAACGAACTCTGTTAGACGTTAATGAGTGATTAGTGATATAAGAAAATGTAATATACAGTTTACAGAATTAAGTTGAATAAACGAAATATTTTTCATCTCTCTTCTTCTTCTCTCTTCTTCTTCTTGAGCTGTTCTTGAGCTCATCTCAGTTCACCATTGTTGAATCTGATATGGTATCAGAGCTTATAGCTTATCTTCCGCAACTATGAGCTGCTCTCGCCGAGAAATCTGTATCATCAAGCTTCGCATCGAGCTTATCGTCATGTTTTTGGATTTTCTTGTTTGTCTCATTTCATCTTCGATTTCTTTTCTGATTCTTTTGTTTTCTCTTTGATTGACCTTGATTGTGGTTGAATTTCTTGTTTTCTTTATCAATTTCACCACATTTTCTTCGATTTGATTCATTTCCGCATCGGATATGGGATCGATCGGTAATTCTACTCAACCTCCGAATGCTCCGGCGAGGTTTCCTACTGAACAAAACGAGAGTCCCTTCTATCTTCACAATAACGATCATGCCGGATTACAATTAGTCTCCGATAAGCTCACCGGTGGTGTTGATTTTCACACATGGCGTAGATCTGTACGTATGGCTTTGAACGTCAGAAATAAACTTGGTTTCGTGGATGGTACACTTTCTAAACCCCCTGATAATGATCATAATGCTGGTGCATGGTCTCGCTGTAATGACTTAGTGGCAACTTGGTTGATAAACTCTGTATCGAAGAATCTTAGTCAAAGTCTGTTGTTTATTCCTACGGCAGCTGGGATTTGGAAAAGTTTATTGAATCGTTTTAATCAAGATGATGCCACTAGGATTTATGAGATTGAGCAGAAGTTAGGCACTATTCAGCAAGGATCTCGTATTGTTAATGATTACTATACTGAGCTTCTGACTCTCTGGGAAAATTACAAGAATTATGTAGAATTTCCTGTTTGTACATGTGGGAGATGTGAATGCAATGCTGCTTTACTTTGGGAAGGAATGCAACAGAGAGGCAGAGTTACAAAGTTTTTGATGGGGCTGAGTGAGGCTTATGAGCCAACACGTCGACACATTCTAATGCAGAAGCCAATGCCTTCTCTTGAGGAAGCTTTTAATATTGTTGTTCAAGATGAGAGGCAGAAAGGCATTAATCCAGCTAGAATTTCAGATAATGTTGCTTTCCAAAGTACTGGTCCTGTAGATATGGATCAGATGATTGCTTATGCAAATTTCAAAGCTAAACCCAAGGTGGTTTGTACTCATTGTGGCATCACATGTCATATGGTTAACAAATGCTACAAACTACATGGCTACCCTCCTGGTTATATACCTGGTTTTAAGTCTCAAGGAGCACAACAGTATGGACAGAATCGTCCACAGTTTCAGAATAATGGTTTTAATCCCAAGATGATATCATCTCAGCCACGAGGAAATTTTCCACAGTTTCAGCAAAACTCTCAACAGTGGAGGCCACCGATATCTCAGATTTCTCAAATGAAGAATAATGCGAATTCTCTTGCTGCCAATGTTATGATTGAGAATACACCACCATCACAAGTTACTTACAACAACATTGATCTTAGTTCACTCACTTCAGATCAAGTCCAACAGATAGTGGCACAGTTACAGTCTTTTCAAGTTCAGGAACCATCTGTTCCACATCTAGCATCTATTACAGAAAATGGAGTCATGGCTACTCAATCTACCTCAGGTACAATTCCTTTTCCTTCTGTTAATTTGACTTTTCAGAACCATGCCTTAACCTTTCAAGATCATTGTTTATCTTCTCTTCATTCCTTTATTCCTACTGGTTCTTGGATAATTGATTCTGGTGCAACTAGTCATGTGTGTTCAGATTTGTCATTGTTTAAAGAATTTCATATGGTAAATGATCAGACAGTAGCACTCCCTAATGGTGTTAGAGTTCCTATTGCACACACTGGCACGATTCATCTCACATCTGCATTGGTTTTGCATAATGTTTTACATATACCATCTTTCAATTGTAACTTGATTAGTGTTAGTTCTTTAGTTAAACATAGTTTCTGTTCCGCTCATTTCTACTCTGATTCTTGTGTCCTCCAGGACCTTACTCAGGGATTGATGATTGGTCAGTGTAATACATTGCAAAATCTCTATGTTTTAACTCAGGCTGACTTGAACGCTTCTGTATTTTCTGAGCATTTTGTTGCATCCTTGGCTGTGGATGGAGACCTATGGCATCAACGATTAGGACATTTGTCTCCAGCTCGCCTGCAAACTCTTTCTAAAACTCTTAGTCTTTCTAAAAATGTTTTACATTCTTCTGATCATTGTAATGTTTGTCCTATGGCTAAACAGAAACGATTACCTTTTGAATTCAATAATAATCTTGCTTTGGAACCTTTTGATTTGTTACATCTAGATATTTGGGGTCCTTTTTCACATGAAACACATGAGGGTTATAAATATTTCTTAACCATTGTTGATGATTGCACTAGAACCACTTGGATATATTTGTTAAAAATGAAAAGTGCTGTTCTTACTGTGTTTCCAGATTTTCTAAAACTAATTGAAACTCAGTTTGGTAAATCTGTTAAGGCTATTAGATCAGATAATGCACCTGAATTAGCATTTCCATCTTTAATAAAGTCAAAAGGCATGATACATTATTTTTCATGTGTTGATACACCATAACAGAATTCAATAGTAGAAAGAAAGCATCAACATCTTTTAAATGTGGCTAGGTCATTACAGCTTCAATATAATGTTCCATTATCTCATTGGGGTGATTGTGTTCAAACAGCTGTTTTCCTTATTAATAGAACACCCTCACCATTACTTCAAAATAAGAGTCCTTATGAAAAATTAATGAATAACCTGCCTGACTATTCTCATTTGAAAGTTTTTGGTTGTTTGTGTTATGTTTCCACATTGCCTAAACATCGCACAAAGTTTTCTCCGCGTGCAAAACCATCTGTTTTCATTGGATATCCTACGGGTTTTAAAGGATACAAGGTTCTTGATTTAGATACCAATGCTATTTCGATTTCAAGAAATGTTGTTTTTCATGAAAAATGTCTTTCCTTTTATTGATACATTGTCTGGTTCTAGTACTGGTTCATCAAAAACTATTTTACCATTGTCTATGCCTGATTTTCCTTTTCCACCTGTTAACACATCATCTGCATCATCATCACAGAGTGTTCCTCCAGCATCTGTATCATTAAACACACATGTTCATGCATCATCACCATCTTTGACATCATTAGCCACTGATTCATCTTCTATTCATCCACATACACACTCTAACACTACACCTATAATACCAACTACTGCTGATCTTGCTATATCTAGTTCTGAAAACAATGCTAAACCAAGACGCAGTACTAAGCCACCGTCTTACTTATCCGAGTATCATTGTTACCTAACTCATCAACCAGAAACACAACCAGATATTATCTCTTCTTATCCCACAACCAGATATCCTTTATCCTCTGTTCTTTCATATGAACTTCTTAGTCCTACTTTCCAACAATTCATCCTTGCCATCACCCTTGAAACTTAACCAAAAACCTTCAAACAAGCCATGACTTCGGAATACTGGAAATCGGCATGTAATGTGGAACTTACGGCTCTAGAACAACATCAGACATGATCGATTGTATCTCTACCTGCTGGACATAATGTTGTTGGATGTAAATGGGTTTTCACAATTAAGTATAACTCTGATGGATCTGTTGAACGCTACAAGGCAAGGCTTGTTGCCAAAGGCTATACACAAGAAGAGGGAGTTGATTATTTTGATACATTCTCTCCTGTTGCAAAGTTGACTACAGTTAAGCTTCTCTTAGGCGTTGCTTTTATCAAGAACAGGACACTTACACAGATGGATGTTTCTAATGTTTTTCTCCATGGAGACCTTGATGAGGAAATTTATATGAGTTTGCCTCAGGGATATACATTACCGGATGGTCAGACTTTGCCTCCAAACGCGGTTTGTAAACTGCATAAGTCACTATATGGTCTCAAACAGGCGTCAAGACAGTGGTATCAACGTTTATCTTCTGTGATTTTAGAAGCTGGTTTTAAACAATCCTCGGCTGATCACACATTGTTCACAAAGAAGACTTCCACTTCATATGTTGCTATCTTGGTATATGTTGACGATATTGTAATTGCAAGTGATAGTGCTGAAGCAGAACATGAGATTAAAACAATTTTGCATCAGGCTTTCAACATCAAAGATCTTGGTCCCCTGAAGTTCTTCCTTGGTTTAGAAGTGGCTCGATCAAAGCAAGGGATCTCTGTTTGTCAATGAAAATATGCACTGGACTTGATTGAGAGAGCTGGATTCTTAGCTTGTAAACCATGTGCTGTTCCTATGGATCCAACAGTTCAACTGAGTAAAGAAAATGGGGATCTTCTGCCTAACCCAACTGTATATCGTGAGTTGATTGGTAAACTACTCTACCTTACAATCACTCGACCTGACATCACCTATGCAGTTAATAAGCTGAGCCAGTTTCTATCTTGTCCGACTGGAGTTCATTTAACTGCTGCACAAAGGATTGTTCGATATTTGAAATCTAATCCAGGTCAAGGTTTGATGTTTCCCTCTGCTTCTAAACTTGATCTGAGTGCTTTTGCTGATGCTGATTATGCATCGTGTCCAGACTCACGCTGATCTGTTTCAGGATATTGTGTTTTCTTCGGACACTCTCTTATATCCTGGAAATCCAAGAAACAGGATGTTGTGAGCAGAAGTAGTACTGAGGCTGAGTATCGGGCAATGGCTCATGCAACATGTGAATTGTTATGGATTAATATGCTTCTTAAAGATCTACAGGTAACTCTCACAGCTCCAGCAAGACTTTATTGCGATAACAAGTCTGCTCTGCATATTGCTTCGAACCCTGTGTTTCACGAACGAACGAAGCACATCGAGGTGGACTGTCATACTATTCGAGATCAGCTGAAGAACAGGTTTCTTACTACCTTTCATGTTGCTTCACAGAACCAATTGGCAGATATTTTAACCAAACCATTGGGTCCAAGCTTGTTTCATTCTCTTCTGAATCGAATGTCAACATCAAGTCTTTATCTTCCTCTGTCTCCACCAGTTTCAGATTAAAGACTTGAGGGGGCCTATCAAAGATAACGTTGACTTAACGTTGACTGTTAGTTTGGTTAGTTAGTTTAGTTAAGGAACTCTGTTAGACGTTAATGAGTGATTAGTGATATAAGAAAATGTAATATACAGTTTACAGAATTAAGTTGAATAAACGAGATATTTTTCATCTCTCTTCTTCTTCTTGAGCTGTTCTTGAGCTCATCTCAATTCACCATTGTTGAATCTGATAGTTTTTGATTGAATGAATTGTTACTTTAACGTTAAAAAAATGGTTAAAATATATTATTGGTATGTCGAACGAAACAATCAATCGCATCATCATCCCACTGTCGAGGATGAAGATCTTGGAATCAATAAGTATAACGCAATCAAGGTTGTTGAAAAGGTCACTCACAATTAAAGGCAATAATTGCTTCCAAGTTTCAACTCCAACGAACAAATTTTTTTGTGATTCTGATCACCCAAGCTTATGAGACTTGAGCTTGTAATCCAATTGACAAGTCATGTGTTTATAAGTTGCCAAAGTTTCATATTGACTTCGGAGCTTCTTGAATGTTTTTGGAAATTTATAGTTTTTAGGAACATAGCAACTGATTCTGACCAAACTTTTTTTTGTGTTGATAATGTATTTTTACTTTAAATAATATAAAGAACTTGACCCGACCCGACTTGACCCGACACGGCCCTACCCATACTAATATCATTGAATCAAAGTCTTCGTCATTATCCTCTCAATTCTTCTTCTTCTTCTACTAACTTGCGCTTCAATGGCGACGACATCTCCTCCTCCGGTGAACCTCTGGGTAGTCTTATCAGAATCAAAGCGAATAATCAACGCTCACTCACGCCACTTCTTAGCTCTCTCCGTTCTCTTCCTTCTCCCCCTCTGCTTCTCCGTCACAGTCTATCCTTCCGTCTTCCGCCTCATCACCGATCAATCCGCCACTTCACACAACACCGTCTCTCTCCTCCGCCGCAGTCTCCACAACGATGATCAACAACAACAACCACACACCGATTCCGATACCAAAACGATGATCTTACTTTTAATTGCCTACATCGTTGTTGTCACCGTCTTCAATCTCTTAGCTGTTGGATCAATCGCTTATAGTGTGTTTCAAGGATTCTATGGAAGACCTGTGAAATTGATCTCCGCCGTTAAATCAAGCTTCACTTCGTTTTTCCCTCTTCTCGCTACTTTAATTTCATCCAATTTCATCATTTTGGGGATTTTACTGATTCTAGGGATTTCAACGTTCTTATTGATTAAACTAATCAAAATCATCCCAGGTTTCGAATTCGTTTACTCATCACAAGCTCTCTCTGTTTTAGTAACGATCGTTTTGATTGTAATTGTGATGAAGCTCTATGTGAATTGGATTCTCGCTTGGGTTATCGTTGTTGTTGAATCAGCTTGGGGTTTAACGCCATTGAAGAGAAGTAAAAGCTTGATTAAAGGAATGAAAGGTGTTTCTTTATCTATAATCTTCTTCTTCGCTTCAACTGAATCGATTCTCGTTTGGATTAGTACTTTAGCTGCCTCGGCTGAGCTTTACGACGACGACAATGGAGAAAAACTGTGGACAAACGCTTTCTTTGTGGTTCAGATTGTGATCACGTCTGCTTTTCTAACGCTATTAACGTTGTATAATCTTGCTGCGACGACTGTGATGTATATGTATTGCAAAGCTGTTCATGGTGAGCTTGCTTGGGAAATAGCTGAAGAGTTTGCTACAGAATATGTGAGTTTGCCTTTTGATGATGGTAAAGTTCCTCACTTGGTCTCTGTAGCTTACAACAACGTCTGATGAATCATGATGATGGATTCCAGGTCTTTGTTTATTTTGTTGTTATGGGCTTTAAAGTTTGTCTTTTTGTATGATAAAGCAAGTTTGTATAGATCTTCTTTTAGTGTTTGACAGAATCAGACAAGCTTTATGTTTGTTTTGACAATTCAAAACTTTTGTGATGTGTCTGAAATATCCAAAATGTCAGATTTCTTAATCAAAGAACGGTTAGAAGTATTGCTGAAAGATTTTATTGTTGTTACAACAAAAAAACACTTAAATCTAAGAACCTAAAAGATTTCTGTAATTTTTGTCTCCACCATGTACAAAAGAATTCACATAAAACCAGAATCTGGAATCTGGTTTTTACATTACCTCCTAAAGCTTTCTTAAGTTTACACAAAATATTTCAACATGGAAAAAAAAAAACATACCTTTTGAAACTGTAATATATCAGAGTTTGTCCATAGAAACCTGTGACCATTGAGTAAACATGTAACACAAAAGGTTCATTAACCAAAAAGAAGATTCATTAAACTCAAAAAAGCTTAAGAGTCTTCTTCTTCTTCTTCTTTCTCAAGAGATTTGTTCTTCTTTAAGCCTTAAACGTGCAACGGGCTGTTGTTGATTAAAGTTAACCGTTGAGGTGTTGTGTACATTGTTTGGTCTTAACTGATGGCTGCTGGTTCTAGCAGCTGGAACGTCGTGGTTATGTTTCCCTTCATATGTTGTTACAACGGCTTTCGGGTCATTTGCTGCTCTCTCTACATGTTTCCTTACTCCGCAACCCGGAGTTGTACACTTATAGTAGCTCCTATGAATCAAATCAAAGATCATTAAGGAAACAATACCAATGAAATGAATATCTTTAACTCAATGATCAGTTTTTAGTTTCACCTTGGATAAGGATTTCCTTTGACTACTTTCTGACCATACTTACGCCATCTATATCCATCATCTAAGAGATCAACTTCACTCGTCGTTTGGACTATAATTCTAGGCTCTGTCACAGTTCTATGCGATGAAACAACTGGTTCTGAAACCCGTACTTCGGTATTTCTGCAACATTTTAAATCTCATCAGGAAAAACCAAAACCCGTAAGAAGAAGAGTCAAATTTCTTAGAAGTTTTTCTTGTTTACCTTCTCTTGGGATCAGGCTCATCCTCTTGTTTTTCTCCCACACTAGTCTCTGCATTACCGACTTCCTCGCTATCGCTTGCTTCAGACATCTGCTCTGTTGTTGTAACTTGGCTTGTTTCCTGATCCCTCTTAGTCTTGCTGAGACTGCTATTACTAGTTTGAAACTGAGTGGCAATATCACAACTTTTAGAACTCCCGTTATTGTTTCCGCGCTTATTGTTTTGAGGAGGTTCATGATTGTGCTGACCCTTGTAGATGATTTCTGTTACTTGTCCATCCATAGACCTCTCCACCTTCTTCTTGACAGGACACACTGGATGCGTACATTTGTAATAACTCCGCGGATAATCACTCCCTTTCACTTGCTTCTGCCCGTATTTCCGCCAGTTGTATCCATCATCAGCTGGTTTGTCAGCATTTTGAGGCTGTGACCGATGCTCAAAGACCGCTATTTCCAAGGTATCTCTCTGACTCTGCAATGAATCTTGAACCGCGGCTGGAACCTGAGACCGAAGTCCAGTAGAAAACGACGGAAGCTCAGTCAATGAAGTTTGTTGTTGTGTAGAGGAAGGATATTCAGATTGTGATTGTGATTGCAAATGAACATTATTGCCTTGAACTGCTTGTGCAGTGACTTGTGCTAAAGCTTGTTGGTGTGTCATACCAAATGATCCCTACACATAATTCATATTTTTATTAACTGATGGTACACCAAAAGACAGAAACAAGTCAACAAATCCAACCAAATTCTTGAAATACATTTTAAAGATTCAAGATTTTGAAAAGAGAGTCAGAGACAAAATTCTTATGTTCTTTGTGTGAAAGTTTCCTACTTTATAGAAAAATATATATATCCGAGAATCTAAGTTCTTTCGTTCAAAGATTCAGATACCCAAGAAAAGACATCCTTAATTTCTCAAAACCAAATTTCCCCAATTTTTGACCTAAAATGAAGAACATTTGAAGGTTGTCTTCTTCTCCAATTATTGACCAAACTGGTTTGATTTTTTGGATTTGCATTCATAGAACCGAATGGTAACAAAAACCGGAAATAGCAACAGAATATTCAAAAAATCAATAAAGTCCCAAACTTTCATTTACCAAAAACAGAATTTCAAACTAACAAAAAATAATGAATTTTCACACCTGAAGAGGTGAAAAAAGACCAAAGAAGCTCGGAGAATCCAAAAGCGTCGCCGGACTTAATCCCGGCGGTACAGTAAACATCGCCGGTGGCTGATTAATCATCAATCCCGTTGGTCTATTCTGCTTAAAACTTGGATCAACATCACCACCGCTTCCACCGTCACCGACAGAACTCACAGGTGTCTGATGATGAGCAGTAGCAACGACGGCAGCGGCGGCGGCAACAGCAGCAGCTGCCGGAGAAGCCATAGCTCCAGCTAAAAGCTGAGAGAAAGACTTGAATTCATCAGGATCAGAGAACAAATTGGAGACTAGAGTCATAGGACCAGGACTAAATCCAACGCCACCGCTAAAAAACATTTCTCCAAAAGGTCGAGGAGGAAGTGAAATCGTTGGCCGTGAAACTCCTCCGGTGGATGATTTTAACTTTTGTTGTTGTTCTTCTTTCTTCTCCGCCATCGAATCCGATTTGAAACAAAAAAAGATAAAACTCAACAAACCCAACTCACAAAAAGATATTTTTCTTTCTTCTCTTTAAACTCTTTTTGTAATCAAATATACAAAATTTGTGTCGTGTTCTCTTTTATTTTCACTTTTGTATATATATAAATATTATTTTCTTCTGCAGTCTTTTAATGGAGAGATTTTGTGAAAAAAAATTCTGTCTTCAAGGTAGATCTCGAGAAATAAAATAATTTTTTTGATTTTTTGAGTATAAACTATAAAGTCTGTGGTGCAGATATGAAAGAGTAAACTCTTTTGTCTTTTTCCCCTTTCTTTCATTTTATCCATTACTTTTAATTGTTTTTGTTTATTTATCTGATTTAAGAAAAAATGACACATCTTTCTTAATAAATGCTAAAAATATCCAAGTTTTTTAAAGGTCTAGAAAGTGAACTTCATAACTTACTCGAATCTGTCAACAAAGTATAAAGTAACTCATGAAAAAGAATAGCTTATTATTATATGCATTAATCGAGTTAAGATTTCTTTAGAGTAATTTTAATTTACAATTTACATTGGTTGATTACATACAAGAAATTTTTAAAATGTGGAGATTTATTTGCACAACGTGATAAAATCACAAATATACAAAGTAGTTGACAATCTAAACAAAAAATATTCATAAATCTAGATCCTAGTATATCGACATAAAATTATACAAAGATATTCACAGGATGCCACTTCAGTTTCTCAATCTTGACACATCAACATTATTAAACTAATGACATTTTCTTCTATTCTAATTCTTACTAATCTTTTAAATAGGCCTACCCACTTATGAACTTACATCCCCAATTTTAAAAGCCTAAAACACCATATCTATATATAAAATCCACACATATATATATAGAAAAATCAAAAATGAAAAAATGCTTAAAATATTTACTAAAAAAGAGCAGAAGATATTAATTAACTACATAAATATTGCTTAAAGTGTAAAAACTCACTACTTAGACCTTGATTGGTAGTGTATTTATAATTGGTAGTGCATTTATAAGAACATTGTTTTTTTATTTGTCAATCAACTATTGTTAACATAGCATAAACGAGAGCATTTAAAAATTAAACGAAAAGAAACTGAAATTTTAAAATTACCACCATAAATATTCCTTATCGATAAATAAAAAATACTATTATTCAGAACTTTAAAATTAAAAAGAAAAGCAAGATACATACATATCAATTCGTAAAGTTAAAAATATACGGAAAATGATCAACCATTAAAAAATTGAGAGCAACAACTACACAATATACCAAGGAAAACAAAAATGAAGAATTCCAATATTAATTACCAATAATCTAAATCTCTAATCAAAACTCTGTCCGAAAATAATCCAATCCCCTAATCTAAATTCCGCCCGAAGGGCGGGTCACTATCTAGTATTAACAATAAATAAGTGAGTTGTTGATTTTATGTGTGTTTAAAAAAAATAACATGCTATAAACTATTGAATTTTACATAACACAATAGTCAACTTATGTACAATTTTGATACCCCCATTATTTTACAAATAAATTATTTGGCCAAACTAGTAACTAACCCTAAAAGTTTCATAAAACATTTTGGAATTACAGTATTGTATATAATTACAAATTCATTTATTAAAGACAAATAACAGATCTAATAGCTTCTTTCCTAGATCTCATTCTCTGATTCCTTTTTTATTACTCGTAATTATGTATTCGGTGTTTGTCAAATTCTTTTGTCTATTTTTGGTTGTGATAGTTAAGTTATGATTGGCTAATAAGGGAAAAGAGTTTATAAAAAAGCGTCGGTCTATATGAAAAACTACAGCTTTGTCTATAAAGTCAACCAGCAGTTCTAAGCACGACTCGACGGTTTTTAACCAATTTGTCTTCACCATGTTCTACAAATCTGATTCCGCCACGTGGAAATTAAAGCATAATCATAAGATTTGTTTTCTTAAGACAAAACAAGTTTCGTATTATTCTCTTGTAAATTCGATTTTATACAAATAAATTAAAAACAAAGAAACCAGTTAGATCCTGCCATGACTATAGTTTCATAAAATGATTTATGGAGTTCACTAAATAAACAAATTTTCTTATGGTTTTTTGGTTAAATGGTGAAAGAGGAAACGTGAGGGTAAGAGAAAGAGTGAGAGAGGGAATAAAAATTGAGCTGGCAACAAAAAAAAGAAACAACTTGACTTTTGAAGGGCCCATTTAACTTTGAAAACGGGCCAAAGAGCCAATACATCCTTAATAGCTGTAGGACCTACATGGGCCCCTTTTCATTCATTGCCACAACGAATCGCGTCTTCACTTATCACAAAAGCCAATGAAACGGAATTATTTTTATAACATTTTAGTCACTATAAAAACATGGAATCGGAAACAAAAATCGAATAAAAAAGAAGAGAAAAATGATACGTAAGGATTAAATCATGTAAATAGTGAGAAACCACATTCTTGATACACAGTTTCAAGTCTCAAAATTGAAACCAGATAATGAAATCTAGTCTGCATGACGGCTCTTGAGCACATTTCTATAAAATAAAATTAAAATAGAATGGAGTCCCCATTTTTTTTTTTTTTTTTTGAAAGAAAGAGTCCCCATTTTTTTGAAGACCTACTTTAATTAACAAGAAAAAAATTGTGAGTAAATAGAAAAAAAATGGAGTAAAGGAAATGTAATTTTGTGAGTTTCATATATAGCCAATCATAAATAGTGGAGAGCTTGGGCTTAGTAATAAATTAGCCAATCATTTTATAGACAAATATTGTAAGTTTGCTCAATTTCAATTGGTTAAGTCTTTGAAACTTTTTCTCAAAAAACATCATTGGTTCAAATTTTACAATCCAAAATTTTGTTGTTCTTTAAACCAAAAACGTGGATAAGTGAGACACAATTATTTTTAGGTTTGAGGGCCTTAAATTTTTCAAAACTGACCTTCGATGGGATCAATTGCTGAGACCCCTTCCTGTCTCAAATTTTTATCCCCATACCCTTCTCCTTCCCAATTTTTTCTTCTTGAGAAGGGTATGGGGATAAAAAAACCCTTCATTAAAAGTATAGTAGCATCAGACCCCCCTCGATGTAGGGACCAAAAAGAAGAAGAAGAAGATCATCCCATAATTTGTACTTTAGAACTTTCAAAAAATAGTGACCTCCCCTTTTACCACAATTTACTTATGATTTGGTGATGATATCTTGAGAGCCATTGTTGTTGGTACAAGCAAAAGCTTTTAACAGGACCAAGAAGAACACACACAAATCCATCTCAGAAATATCAATACAAGTAACCAAAACTCAAAGATGATTCAGTAGAAGAGTTTATGCGACATTGTTATCATGATTTTGTAGAGTATCACATTACTAGAATTGTTTGATTAGTCATGCAAATTACCAATCAAAATCATCTTATCTTAAAGTTAATATTCAGTGTTACTTCATCTTGATAGTTTTTTTTTTTTTTTGTGATTTTCTTGCATAGAGGAAAGTTAAATGAGACTTATATAAACACATTTATACCTCTTCCCAAAATGCAAACAAACCCACACAACCAATGAAATTCATGAATCAAATATGATAATAACCATTGAAGATAAAAGAAAATCTTTAGAACTCTCCAACCACTTTGATAGCATCAAGAGGCGTGTCGTAAACATTCTTAGATCGAGATTTCTTGACACCAGCAGTGAACCAAAGCTTGTCAGATTTCGAGCTCTCGACTGAGATTGTTGTGACTTTAACCCAAACCAAAACTTTTGTCTTCATTCCTTCCACACCCATCAGTTTCCCTCTAAGCAAAATCCCTTTCACCCGTGTCGCGTATCGAATTGCTGATCCATCTTTGAATGTGACTTCACATGGTGAAGAAAAGAAGACAGTGAGTTTGTTCTTTGTCTCGTCAAATTCGTAGCAGATTATGTTTTGTGGGAAGAGTCCTGATGGTAAGTTGTATTCTTTGAGAAGATCTGGTAAGCTTTTGAGTGGTTTCCCTGTTTTAAAGAGAACACAGAAAAAAAACTTGCAGGTTAGGAAATTTTGTATCTTCGATTTTTAATCCATGAAAATACAAAAATTGGTGTTTGTTACCTTTAAGCTTGTTGAAAACCCATTTTGCTTTCTCTTCAACAGTACAGGAGAAAGTCTGTACACGAAGAAAATGAACATTATATTTCTATGTGGCATTGCAAATCAACGGTATAATCGACTAAATAGCAAAGCCTACAAACATAATGATACTTCATTAAGTACTGAATCAAAGAGACTAATCGAAAGATAAGCGTTTGAAGAATTGACATCTTGGCACAACTATAGCAACTCAAGAACACCAAATCCACTAAAACATTATATTACCATTGGAGGCATTGCAAATCACAAATATATAGCAAAGCCTAGAAAACAATGATACCTAGTTAAGTACTGAATCAATGAGGTAACTCGAATGATAAGAGTTTGAAGAATGGTCTTAGAATTAACATCTTGCACAAACTAAATCAACTCAAGAACACAAAATCTACAAAACTGGTTCTTGGTTTGACAGTGTAGAGCTCTTAGCTCAAAAAGCATCACATGAACATATAATTACCAAAAAGTATTCATCTTTTCTAGTAAACAATGACTTATTGGAAACTCTAAATTGAGAATAAGCTTAGTTAAGTTAACCAAATATGAAGACTCTCTAAAGCATAAACATGGGATGAGTTCAAAATCTTCGTTTTTTACATTAACTTGCTAAAAATTGGATCTTGTTTAGTTTCTACATCAAAACTAAAACTGGACTCTAATGGATCAAATTTCAAATTCATGCTCAACAACTCCAAATTGAGTTGAGATAAAACAAAGTATCAAACTTTTTCTAATTATCTTAACTAATTTACATCAAATCAATCTCAGATCTTCATAGATCTATGATTCTTGTACAATTTCGAAACACTCACTACAAGATTTAAACAACAGAATCGCCTCTTAATCACCACATTACACCAAATCGTAACCAAAATCATCAATTTCACACAGGAATCACATGCAAAACCCCAGAAATCAACAAACATCAGATACAAAGAAAGAAGAAGATTTTGATTCCAAGGAGCACTCACAGTGAGGTCATTGGTTATGTTTGAGAATTCTTCTTTAGCTTTCTTTGAGATCCATGAACTTCCCACTTTAAAGCTCGTCACTTTCGTTAATGCCTTCTCCATTTCCTTCTTCTTCTTCTCTTTCTTTCGGATTCTCTGAGAGTAAAGACAAAGTGACAGAGCAGAGTGTGATAGCGGCGACTTTCAATTCTTTCTCCATTGGCCAAAATTAGTTTGAAGAAATATTGAACCGAGGGTGTTTCCGTAATTTCGTTAATCTACCGCTTTTGAAACTAATGTCCGCTATTTTTGTTAAATTTTATATTATGAAAATATTTAGAGAAACATTGAAGAAGACTCTCTAACCGTCAAATGAATTTGAATTTTGCTTAAAATAAGTTTCAATTTTTGTTGAAAAATGATTAGGAAAAGGTGATTTAAAAACTTTAATTTGGGTAAAAAGTGTAAGCTTAATTTTAACGCGAATATACTGATTGGATAATGAAAAGATGCTGTGGGACCCAAAAATTAAAAACTCCAACATAAACCACACTAATTACATAGCAATTATAGGCTCTAATTAATAACTTGAGTACTATTGATTTAACTTCAGTTATATGCATAACTCAAAGATAATTCAAAAATGTTACCAATTATGAAGTTTTTAACAACTTTGAAATTAAGTTTGAGTAATAAATGTAAATTGAGATGAAATGAAACAGATCTCTGAATGTGACGACGCAATCAAAAAATAAACTGTCCAGGAGAAATGAGCTACGTAATTCGACTAAAAAAATTGAGTATTAAATCCAAATTTCAAGATAATAAATTCTAACCCACAAAAAAATAGATCGATGAAAGAAAAAATTACCATTGCTAAGATCGAGATGTAATAAACCAAATTTCTGAATGTGACGGTGCAATCGAGAAATAAACAGTCTAAGGAGAATTGAGCTACGTAATTTGACTAAAGAAAAAAAAACTGAGTATTAAATCTAAATTTCAAGATAATAAACTCTAACCCCTAAAACAATAGATCCATGGAAGAAGAATTTATATTGCTAAGATGAATTAATTCAAAACAAAACCTAGATGTGGAGACTATAAATTATTTCAAAAAGAAACAAGTAGAGAATTAGTTGTTTTGTACCAACTGTGTTCAATATACATTATAGTTCAAATTATAAGATTTGTTCAAACTACATCCTCGAATAAACAAATTCAAACAGTTTTCAACACATCTAATGCAGATTTCATCAATTACAAGAGTTTCTCTTCATCTAAGATCCTCTTTTGTTTTCCATGTTTTTATGAACGACAATATATTATAGTTTTCTGAATTGATAAATGTTGCTAACAGTCCAAAAGCTTGTCCAACTTGAAAAGAGTTTTTTGTTGCCTAAGTGTTTTGGCTCAACACATGGAACCATCTTGCTAAGATACTAAATAAAGAAAATCCTAGAAGAAATATTTCGTATCTCCAAGCAGGATAAAAAAAAGACAAGAATTTTTAATTAACACTAATTATATCGCAATTATAAAAGATCAATTATTCCAAAAACCAAGGAGAGATTTTTTTTATCAATATTTTAGTTCAAATTATATCGACTTAATATTGATTCAATAATCCATACCCACATAAAAAAAATCAAACTATATCACATAATATTTTTTAAAAAATCATCTTATTCTCCAGCTCAAATATCACAATTCATTAGGATAAAACATAAACATCAACCAGTTATGTCCATAAACAATTTAGCTTTCTCGTATGCTTTATCCATATATTTTCTAAATCGTTTCACATCCAATTTAACATTTTGTTCTTTTAAATAAACATTCATTTTAGTTGAATTCCAAGTTATTCCTCTAAAAGCAATCGGATCTTTCAAAACCAAATCATCTCTGTTATACTTCTCAATCAAACTGCTCTCTTCCACATGCAACGAATACTCAATATACTCCAAGTTCATTGCCTTAGAAGGCGTTTCAAAACACATTTTAGCCACCCAACCTAGTCCAATCGGAACAATCTGAACCAATACTGAACCAGGTCGAAGAAACAACAAATGGGTTAATGCTGCACCATGAACCCCAACAATCCCGTGACTCGATTTTATAAGATGATATGCTTCTCTAAAACTAGTCGTTTTCGATGGTCTAAATATGATTACCTTGAATCCAACATCTTCAAGCATCTCTTTAACCTCTTTCTCGTTTAATATCACTCGGCCAATGTTGCCATATCGACTGACCAATATGAGACGAGGCTTTTGGGTTCTAAGAGTAGATAAGTTCGTGGTAAAGGCTTTATCTAAAAGGTTATGGAAATCCACTAATGATTTGGAGTTGGGTATTTGGGTTGGATCTATTTTCATCGGCCCATGTGAGATTAGGCCCACAATGGATGAAGTGAAGCAATGGGTAGTAGCAACATTTTCTTGGTCTAATAATATGGGTTTATGTCTACTAACCTCACTTAGAATATCATTGTATTTAGACATCCACCATTTCTTAGAATTTGCTACCACAAGGATGAAATCGCGGTCGGGGTAGATCGAGTTGGCCGTGATGAAAAGCGGAATGAGACCATCCATAAAATCGTGAAAGACGTTTCCAGTGTAACCTCCGGCGCTGAACACAATCGCCGGCGAACCATGTGATATGTCACATGATCGGGCCAAACCCAATGGGCCTGACGTTAGTGTTAGCTCTTTGATCCTATGCATGATCCAGTTTTCTGATTTTCTTGGGTATGGCCTGATTTTCTCGACATGAGATGCTGATGTGGCGAATGTGGGGTCCATTAGAGTTAAAGTTCCGGTTTTGATGTCGAGACTACATGAGCCGTTGATTGAGCAGAGATCGTAATTAGTGTGGGAACGGTCACATGTGATTGTGGCTGAAGCCGTCTCTTGTGGAGTATGCTTGATTATTCCGCGATCCCATGTTTGTTGTTGCAACGTACCTACAAAGATTTTTTTTTTAGTTAAAGGATAAGAGAGGACATTTGTAGTCGATTTTATAAATGGATTATTTATTCTTGTTTCTTTCTTTTATGTCAACCGATTATGAAAGTAGATTTCGAAAAAATCATTATGAATTACGTATACATTTAGAAAAGAAGCCACATTTAATAATTAGGATTAGGTTGGTCAGAAAACGCAACCTACATATTAAAAAGAAAAAACGTAACTATTACTATTCCCTCCGTTTCTAAGAAGTTTTGACTAAATGTGCCTATACTAAAAAAAATATTTTTTAATAAAAATATCATTTAATGTTTTACTTTAAATCTATTTTACCAATCAAAATTTAAATTTTACATAAAAATTTATAAATCATCTACTAAAATGGAAAAAAGGCTAAAACACCTAATAAAATAAAACAGATGGGATATTAAATTGAACCCCAGAAAAAAAAACTACTAAATGAATAACCGTTCACATGCTTTTAAGTAAATTATTATTTGTCCGAGGGTGACGGACGGGAAAGTAAATCCCATTACTTTTGGTAATACTAATTTGCAGATAAAATTATACGAATTTTCTTGTTTTGACTTTTGATGTAGGTCTATATGACTATATCGATGGTCCTTATTAAGTACTCCATTAACTATCACCTACCCCTAATATTAAAAAAAAAAAAACTATCACCTACCTTTAATTCATGAAAACAATCTCATGGAAAAAAACGAACATTTTATCCTATTAAAACATCAGTGTTAGCATTTAGATTCAAGTCCAGTAAAGTATGTGTGAGTTATTGATAAAAAAAAAGAGTATATTCTTTTTTTCGTTTAACTACTATTATCAAAAATAAAATTAAGGTTTTTTTTTTGATAAAAAAATTAAGGGTTTTTCAAGTCTCCAAATTAAGAAGAAGAAATATTGTAAGTGTTTTTTTGGGGGATTGTTCGAATATATAGAAGAAGTGGTTTGGTTTGATATTGACATACCTTGAGGGAAACGTAGAGAACGAAATAATTGACGTTCGAAGACGGTGGAGAAAGCAAAACATATAACCAGAACGATGACCAACGCAACTACAGACACAGTAGAGCTCTTCGACGTCGTTTTAGTAACCATGATTCTTTTTTGGTTGGTTTTGTGAAAGAAAATATCGTCTCTGAAGCTTTAAGAATCCTTCAGTGGAAGATAAAAAAAGAAGAAGAAAATTGTAAGTCAACTTCTGGGTGCAGAATAGAAGAAGATGGAAACGAGAACAGTATATATAGTATAACTTTATCAAGAATACTTTTCTCTTACAATGTATTTTTAATTGTCTACCGGACCGTTACAAGACTATAATTTAATTCCAAACACCTTTAATTAGCAAAAATACAAAAAAAAAAAAATTATACAATTTTATTGATGTGTAAGGAATGTTGAAGTATTCAAGTAAGTTTACAGCTAATTAATTAATTACTTCTTTTTCTATTTTTTTGTTGGTTTGTGATATCATAAAATTTCAACATGAACCAAAAAAAAAAAGATGGTGTTGGTCCAATGATTCGGTGTTTAAGTGGCAAAGTATTTCTCGGTACGTAAGTTTAGGTTAGGATTTAAATACAGGGTGTGATCTCTTTGTTGATACGGTAAGAATTAATGTACTCTTTTTTTTTTAGCTGTGGTCAATCGATTAACTGGAGCAAGAACGAAGCAACACAATATTTTAGCTATTTGGTAACGATTGATCGCTAATGTATTTTTATCATTTTTGTATGCATTAATCGGTTACCTTTCACTATTAATCATTTATTTAGATACTGTAAACGTGTAACAAACTTTGACTGGTAGTACCTAACAGAAGTAAACTAAATATTCTATTTTCTACTTAAAATTCACCAATCAATTAAAACACAGGATTTGTTTTTTTCTTCCTAATTCTCTCAAAAAGTAACAATAGTAGAAAAAACTTCCCACTACAGTTACATGGTACAACATTTACTCATATTATAAAAAAAGGAGATTTTTTTTTTATCCAACACAACATGATTAAACTATGAAATTTTGATTGATGTGATTTTCATAGTATCTAGATCAAAAGTGTAATATGTGTATATATATATATACTTTTTTCTCTCATAACACTGTTCTCCTCCAAATGTGAATTTATAACACAACACGTAAACATAATACATTAATAATAGGTGCTGGTTGTTGAATAGAAGTGGCGGATTTAGTATTGTAGCAAACCAAAACTCTTTATGTGTTGTTGTCTCAGGAAGAGCAATTGGTGCCACTGCTAGAAGTTTGAGGACTGGCTTCATGTGGAGGGTGCCCTTTACTTCTAAGGATCAGGGCTAGGGTTCTTCGGAATGGCATGATGCATATAATCGAGTTGCTATAGTTTGGGATCAGATGGTTCTTCAACAAGTTCTTTTCTGGGTTTATCCTGCGCGTATCCTTTCGATTCATATCCTTTTTACTTGTATTTTGTTATTGCTTCTGCTTTTTGTTTTCATAGATCTTGCCATCTTGGTTTTTCCGTCTTTTTGTGATCTCTTTAACTTCTGTCACAAATAAAAAAATTAATAAAAATTTTTTATCAAAAAAAATAATACATTAACAAAACAAAAGAAATACGTAAACATAATAAACAAACGGGCTTTAGATTATTAGTAGTATCATTATAACGTGAGCCCATAAAAGGCCCATCGATGTAATAATGTTTTTTGTTACAAAACTGTGAGACCAACCAACCATCTGGCGGGAAAAAAGCCACGCCGCCGGTAAGTTGTCAACGGCAAAGACCGATGCTACGTTCAATCTCTCACTTTCCCCAATGGGTATCTTCAATTAGAAGATTTGTACTTCAACATAAACGCTTCTCATTTACGACAATCCAGGAATTGATTTTACCCGAAGACAATGATGAGTCTTCTCTGCATTACGCAGCTTCGAGCCCTTGCTTTCTCCTTCTAAGTAAGTGCACGAACATTGATTCTCTGAAGAAAGCTCACGGCTTGTTAACGGGAAATGGACTAATAGGTGATATCTTGTGTGCCACTAAACTCGTTAGTCTTTATGGTTCTTTTGGGTGTACTAAAGATGCACGCTTGGTGTTCGATCAAATTCCTGAACCAGATTTTTATTTATGGAAAGTCATGCTTAGATGTTATTTCTTGGATAAAGAGAGTTTAGAAGTCATAAAGTTTTATGATTTATTGATGAAACAAGGATTTAGGTATGATAATGTTGTTTTCTCTATAGCTTTGAAAGCGTGTACTGAGCTTCAGGATTTAGATAATGGAGAGAAGATACATTGCCAGATTGTTAAGGTGCCAAGTTTCGATAATGTTGTGTTGACAGGTCTTTTAGATATGTATGCTAAGTGTGGAGAAATCAAGAATGCTTATAAAGTGTTTGATGGTATTACTTCGAGAAATGTGGTTTGTTGGACTTCGATGATTGCTGGGTATGTGAAAAACGACTTGCAAGAAGAAGCTTTGGTTCTGTTTAATCGAATGCGGGAAACCATTGTTTTGGGAAATGAATATACTTATGGTACTCTAGTGATGGCTTGCACAAAGCTTAGTGCTTCACATCAAGGAAAGTGGTTTCATGGTTGTTTGATTAAGAGTGGTATAGAGCTCAGTTCATGCTTGGTGACATCTCTTCTAGATATGTATGTCAAGTGTGGTGACATAAGCAATGCTCGTCGGGTGTTTAATGAACATTCTCAAGTGGATCTCGTCATGTGGACAGCTATGATTGTGGGATACACTCATAACGGAAGTGCCGACGAGGCTCTTAGCTTGTTTCATAAAATGAAAGGGGTTGGAATCAAGCCTAACTGTGTTACTATTGCAAGTGTCTTATCGGGTTGCGGTTTGATTGGGAACCTTGAACTGGGAAGATCAGTTCATGGTCTATCAATCAAAGTTGGTCTTTGGGATACAAATGTTGCAAATGCTCTGGTTCACATGTATGCCAAGTGTTATCAGAATAAAGATGCTAGGTATGTGTTTGAAATGGAGCCGAAGAAAGATATAGTTGCTTGGAATTCTATAATTTCAGGGTTTTCACAAAACGGCTCTATCCATGAAGCTTTGTTTCTGTTCCATCGAATGAATGCAGAATCTGTGACGCCTAATGGTGTAACTGTTGCGAGTCTCTTCTCTGCATGTGCTTCCCTCGGGTCTCTAGCTGTAGGTTCCTCACTTCATGCTTATTCCGTGAAATTGGGTTTCCTGGCATCATCCAGTGTTCATGTTGGTACTGCACTTCTGGACTTTTATGCCAAATGTGGGGATGCCGAATCTGCCCGTCTTGTTTTCGATACTATAGAGGAGAAAAATACAATCACATGGAGTGCTATGATCGGAGGCTATGGAAAGCAAGGGGACACAAAAGGGTCCCTTGAGCTATTTGAAGAGATGCTTCAAAAGCAACAAAAGCCAAATGAATCTACCTTCACATCCATTTTATCAGCTTGTAGTCACACAGGGATGGTTAATGAAGGGAAAAAGTACTTCAGCTCAATGTACAAAGATTATAACTTCACGCCTTCCACGAAACACTACACATGTATGGTTGATATGCTAGCCCGAGCAGGTGAGCTTGAGCAAGCTTTAGATATCATCGAGAAGATGCCAATTCAACCAGACGTGAGATGTTACGGAGCATTTCTCCACGGCTGTGGAATGCATTCAAGATTTGACCTTGGGGAGATTGTGATCAAGGAGATGTTCGATTTACATCCTGATGATGCCTCTTATTATGTCCTTGTATGTAATTTATATGCATCGGATGGAAGATGGAGTCAGGCTAAAGAAGTGAGAAATCTGATGAAGCAAAGAGGTCTGAGCAAGATTGCAGGCCATAGCACAATGGAATCAGAGTTCTTAGCTGTTGGTTAGCTCTCTAAGCTTTTCTGTATAAATCTGTAAGATGAACAAAAGCATATATTATATACATAAAGCATTCTTGGATAAAGTCGATTTGTTTTAGCGTACAGAACAAGAACTGTTTGTGTTTACTACATCTACAAGGATAGATAATTAATAGAACAGCTTTGAAGTTGTAGTTAGGCTAAGGTTCTTGTTTGCTGTGTGGTCGACACTCGAGTTTGCGGATGTGAACTCTCAGGCTCACATGCTGCCTTCTTAATCTTCGTCTTGTGAATCAAAGGGAACTTCATGCCGGGGTCTGTTGTATTTTTCACGCAATTGTTTGATAGGGATGAAATCTCCAGCTGTGTCGGCTCCATAGTAGAGAAAAGAAATGTATGGATGGTCAAATCTTTCCTGCAGAAACCACACATAAGCATGAGTCAAACAGTTGCGATGAAGATTTGATTGCCCCATTCTTGCCTACTCACCTTGTCAGGTTTTTCAGGAGCTAATAGATTATCTTCAGGAACTGCAATATCAGATGAACTCATTGTCAGGTGATAAAGAGAGTGTTTACTGATTAATGGCAGGCAAACTGAGATCCAAAGGTTAAAGATATTGAACTTGAATACTCGGAGCTTACCATATGCCACTAGTAGATCCGGATGCGTGCGGACATCGACTAGAACCTGCTAGACATGAGCAACAAGATTTAGATATCCATGTTTTTCTTCTGTAGATATTAATTTAATAGTTTATTGATCATAATGTATTTGAATACGCTGCAAAAATTAGTTTCAGCTTCCTTTTTCCAATTCAAGTCTATATGAAAATTAATTTCGAACCAGAACCTGATAAAATGGCTGATTGGATCCACGAGGCAACTTTTCGACCTCTACAGCTTCCATCCAGGAGCTTGATTCACAGCAAATTGGATCCATCCCGCAAACTACAGCTTGATAACCTAAAGCCGTAAGTAAAGAAATCAATATAAGTTCCCCAAATATGAATGTAAACCCAAGTGCGACAACCACTAAAAATACATGTGAGATATGACGATATACCGAAAGTTTTGTGTCTAAGTTTCTGTCCCAAACGAAATGCATACTCTGCTTTCTCAAAAGCCAAGGCTTTCGCAGATACAGCTAATGATTCTGCCTCAAGCTTTGAGATTTCATCTCGTAACTTAGCTGCCAAACCATAATCCTCACTGTCAATAGCATTCTGGAGATCTGCACTGCAATTATATCAAATAAACAAAGGAGGATGTTAGACTCCAATGTTTACACACAAAGAGAGAAAATGTCTGAAAATCTAAACAACATGAAATCTTAATAACCGAATGAAACTGCTCACCGTAGCCTTATAATGCTAATACCCTTGTCTTGAGCTTCACTTTTCGATGATGATCCTCTTTTTGCTTCTTGCAGCTTTATCGCTTCCTCTTCCACCTACCAACCACAGATCAATTACTCACTCTTGTGTTGCAATTTGGATACACAAGAATACAAATAACTCGAACCAAAAGCTAACATCTTTGCATGATCAGAACTTGTCTCACTGAAAGATCATTTCATATACCTCAGTAAGCTTTTCTCGTAGTTGTTGCGCAATATCGTACTGCTCCAGATTCAACGCATACTGCCATTTTCAAAACACACCAATACACAGATCATTCAATGTTGCAACACCTCAAAAACCGTAAAAGCGGGAAAAAACCCGCATTTCGGCTGACCTGTACACGAGTAGCTAAATCCAGCTGAAAGAAAAAGATCAAGATATCTTCATTGGCACTCTCGCTACGCTCAGAACTCGGGTCTAAACCTTGTTCACCTTCTTGAAATGGCCATCTAGCTTCAACCCTCAATACATTTCTCTGCTTTAGTGACTTCCAATGGCTTCTAAAGGATGATGAAGACTTACGCAAAAATTGACAGGAAACACATCGATCACTAATCAAGCTTGAAGCTTTCCCTGAATTTAAACGATTCCTCCACAAACTGTTAACTTCTACACTTCCACATATTGTTAATGTGCTTAAAGACTGACTTTGCACCATCTTTTTGAATCAAAAACTAAAGTCTCAAACTTTATAATCCGATAATCTTCCTACAAAAACCCAACAAGAACCAGAGATAGCAAACTCGTGTAAGATTCAAAATTGAAATGGAAGCTGTCCGAGACGAGTCAAAAACTACGAGTAGAGAGCAAAAAATTTGTTAATTAAAAATTCGACAAACTTACAAAATGGTTTGTGAAATCTCTGTAGATGCCGGAAAGAGTTTGCCGATCACTGGAGAAACTCACCGGAACAAAGGAGAGTTTTCGTCCTCACAGATTTTTCCTTTCTTTTTCTTTGCCATTGGAATAGATTTTTATTCTTTTGTAACTCTTTTTGGGCTCTAAGGCCCAATTTAGACCCAATAAAATGGTTTTTTTTTGTTTTTATATTTGATGACACTATATGAAGACTGACCGGTTTAGATTCAATGTAGTAGATGATAAAAAAAAAAGATTGCCGACAAAAAAAAAAGATATATTATCTTGATACATAAAATTGAATATGTTTTTTAGGCCAATGTTAATATCTAGGTTGCATAGAATCAGAAGCGGGTACGCGGAAGCAGAAGCGGAAACGGAAGCGTTTGGAAGCGTAGAAGCGATTTTTTAAAAAAAATTAGGAAGCGGGTACGTGTTAGAAGCGTATACTCATACAACCATATATATATATTTAAACATTATCAAATATTAAAAATTATTATTAATAACATAAATTCAATACATTTATATAATATATAATTAAAATTTTGCTATGAATAACATAAATTCAGTACTTCGTTTTTTGCACCATTCAACTAAAATCATTTTAATTTGAGATCATCATATTCGTTACAATTCTATGTTTTCAAAAGAAACAGCGTCATACTCAAAATTTTTAAAAAAATCTTATTCAACTAATCAAATTAATCACTTTCAACATTTCGCATATGATTCAAATAATGTTTTTAAATAAAGTTCTGCATAATCACAAAATTACTATATTAGTTCTTGATTTTTTCAAATATAAAAAATATAAAAAATAGTAGTTACTAAACCGGAAGCGTAAGCTTCCAAAACGGAAGCGCAAGCTTCCAACACGTTTTTATAAGGATATTTTTGGAAACGTCATAGAAGCGAGATTTCGAGAGCTTCCGAGAGCTTCCGATTCCGATTCCGATTCCAAAGCGGGAAGTGGACGTTGAACAAAGGTTCCGTGCTACCTAGGTTAATATTAATCAAAAACTGAAAATCTTAAATTAACTCATTCTTTTTTCTTTTGTGTCCTAAATGCTTGGATTTGGACTGCTTACTCGTTGATCTACAAATTCCATCTTTACCTCTTTATAAGCAATGGAATTGCCACATTGTTGTGTGGTTCTCACCTAGTAGTTTATGTTATGTACAAAGACTCTACTCCAAGTCTACAAAGGTGAAACAACTTGAGAGATAATATTTTTTTTTTCTCTTTTAAAATTGGAATATACAATTGTTTTTTTTTTGGTTGAAGAGAAGAAGAGCGAAGGAATATACAATTGTTATGAACTCTTAAATGCATTTATTATTATTGGTTTTTATGCGAAACCAATAAAACGTGACATAAAAAATAATATGCAACGTATGTGATTGTGAAAACTCTTTGAAGATATACATATAAGGTTATATTGCATATTATTTTCTGACTTCTGCATTTTTAGAGGTGAAGGGTAAACTTACAAAAAATAATAAATTTAAGTTTTTTTTTTCCAGAAAATCCATTATTATTAATGTTTAAATATTCTGTTAAACGTAATCCGTTTAACAATCTTTGTAGTTTTATGACCGGTTATATTTATGCGGATTGTTGATAAAATTGTTTTTGAAAGTGTCGTTTATTTAGATTCAATGTATATTTTTCTATTGTTGTCAAATATTCTATAGAGAATATATCTGACCAAATCCGTTAGAATCGTTAAGAAAAAGAAAAAAAAAGATAGGCATAATAATAAATATTTAAATCTCTAATTATGTTTAAGACATCAAAGATTCTTCAAAACAAACCAAACCGAAAATTCAGCGCGGCAAAATTAGCCAATGATTTGACTCCAATTTTAAGATTGTCTCTTTCTTCTTCGTTTCTCCTCCAAAGAACATTTCAGGGAAACAAAACAGTATTTGATTTTTAACAAACGAAACCCCTCAAAAAAGCTATGACGAAACCCTAAAAAAGAGATCGACATAGATTTGCTTATTTGCTCTGATTTTGATTTTTTGTTTTGACGTGCGTCTCCAAAAATAGGTGCGTGTGTCTCCAAAATCGGTGGTGCTTGGCGACATGGAGGCTCCGATATAGCTCCGTCGTCAAAGCACCACCGTACACGGAGCCATCTACGCGATGAAGAAGTTATCAACATTACCTTCAGCGGCAAGCTAAGCAGTTTAAGCGGGAATCTTGGAAGCCATGGAAGCACGAGAATGAAAGGTCTATTCAAACACAAGCCTCGTCCTCCTGGTGAAATCGTTCGTCAAACTCGAGATCTCATCGCATTAGCCGAATCAGAAGAAGAAATCGATTACAGAAACTCGAAACGGTTAGGGATTTGTGGTGAATTGTGTCGAAACATTAGAGATTTGAAATCGATTCTTTATGGAAATAGTGAAGCTGAGCCAATTCCTGAAGCTTGTCTTATATTAACACAAGAGTTTTTTCGAGAAGACACGCTTCGTCCTTTGATCAAATCTCTTCCAAAACTTGATCTCGAAACGAGGAAAGACGCGACTCAGATCGTTGCGAATTTGCAGAAGCAACAAGTCGGATATCGACTTGTTGCTTCTGAATATCTTGAATCGAATTTAGATGTTATCGATTTGTTAGTCGAAGGGATCGATCGAGATCATGAGTTGGCTTTACATTATACAGGAATGCTTAAAGAATGTGTTCGGCATCAAGTTGTGGCGAAATACATACTCGAATCCAAGAATTTGGAGAAGTTTTTCGATTATGTTCAGCTTCCTTATTTCGATGTAGCTACCGATGCTAGCAAAATCTTTAGGGAGCTTTTGACGAGGCATAAATCGACTGTAGCTGAGTATCTTGTCAAGAACTACGAATGGTTTTTCGCAGAGTATAACACGAGATTGTTGGAGAAAGGAAGTTATTTTACAAAGAGACAAGCTTCGAAATTGCTAGGAGATGTGTTGATGGATCGTTCGAATTCAGGTGTGATGGTTAAGTATGTGAGCAGTTTGGATAATTTGAGAATCATGATGAATCTTTTAAGAGAACCAACCAAGAACATTCAGTTAGAAGCTTTTCATATCTTTAAGCTGTTTGTGGCGAACGAGAACAAACCAGAAGACATTGTAGCGATTCTTGTGGCGAATCGAAACAAGATTCTTCGTTTGTTTTCAGATTTGAAACCTGAGAAAGAAGATTTAGGTTTTGAAACTGATAAAATATTGGTTGTGAATGAGATTGCTACACTTTCTCTTCTCGATAGCAAAACCGCAGATCGATAAAAAAAAAAGTTTGGTGAATGATGGTTTCATGTATTTTTGTTGTTGTTGTTTTCTTCTGTTTTTGTAATTGTACCATTTGGATTCAGATTTCAGATTGATAACTCATAACAATTAGCATAGATTCTCTCTAAAGCATTCGTTTTTTCAAAAATACAATATGTGAGATTTTCGAAATTTTTATTCAACACCAGCCTTCTTTTTCAACATTGCGATGAATTTTTCTTTATCTTCATCTGTCATTCCTGTGGTTGAACAATCTCCTATTCCCCATTCTGCTCCTCTTAGACAATATTTGTCTTGAATCTCTCTTTCATTCCTAAACCAAAACAGAACACAAAATCCAATGTTAACACATGTCCATGTTTCAAAAATAGAGTTTCAAAGTTTTGAGTTTTCACACAATTCCTAAACAAAACAGACACAAAACCAATGTAACATATCAATGTTTCAAGATTTTTAAAAACAGAGTTTCAAAGTTTTGAGCTTTCGCACAATCATTAAACAAAACAGACACAAAACCAATGTAACATGTCAATGTTTCAAGATTTTTAAAAACAGAGTTTCAAAGTTTTGAGCTTTCACACAATTTTTCTTTGGCTCTGTAATACTTAAAAGACCAAATGGGTGTATGTGAATAAACTTACTTTTCTTTGTTTAGTTTGGAATTTTCAAGTAGTTTCTTGAGAAGTGGTGATTCTTTGAATCTGGCATCGTTCTCAGCGTAGAACTTCTGGTTTTTTGCTGCAATTAAGAAGCTTTTTTTCTTAAAACAGACCCAAAAAAAAAAACGTTTGTTCTAGAATTCAAGAAGAATTTGACGATTTGGTACCATTGAAACGATCAAGGAACTCGATTTTTGGTAATTCGGGTCCTGGAACTGATTCTATACCAGGAGATCCCGACATTAGTCCTGCTTCAGCTGAGGAAGATCCATACATATACATACAAACGATAATGATGATGATGATACGTATGTACATTGAATGAGAGAAAAATTGAGTAATACTGTAATAGTGTTGTTACCTGTACAAGGAGAAAGGAGAAGGGTGAGTGAGGCAGCGAGAGGGAAGGTGGATTTGCAGAGAAGATGGTGAAATGGTGATGGTGATGATGATGATGAGCATAAAGCCATGGAGATACGAGGATGATGATGAACTCCTCTTGGTTCCTGGAGAGTGAAGCTTGGTCCAGAGAGAGTAGAGATTTTGGTTTGCATCATTTTGCCTTTAGATTTTTTTTGTGAGGAGGATAAATGACTTCTTAAGAGATAAGAAGAGAAAAGCTAAAAAGCTTTTTTCATAAATAAAATTAAAATACCTTTTCCTCACTTATTTTAAGTTTCCAATGCTTCTCATTTCTCATTGGAGGAAAAGAGCAATTAATTCAAGCTTTATTTGAGAAATTTTCCAAAGAATGAACAAATAAAGATTAATCCTTTTTTATTTCTTGTTATAAAAAGAACAAAGAGTTTAACTAATCAAGACTTTCAAAATTAATCCATGTTTTTGAGTAAATCAGAGTCATTTCATCCTTCAAGCATGGCCTTAGCAGCATCAATAAGTGCTGGTCGGAACTCGTTAGTAGCTCGACCTAGAACAGTGTAGCCTTCCTTGTCTTCTACATCTACATCTGCACCATGTCTTACAAGAAGAAGCGCGACCTGGTTCATGGAAACACAGAGAAACCGAAAGAGTTTAGAGATTTCAGATTATAGAGAAGATGTTGCTTGAAGGTCTTGATTAGATTGGAATTTACCTGTTTGTCATCGCAGATCACTGAATGCATGAGTGGAGTTTGGCCCATTTTATCAGTAGCATCGATCTCTGCTCCTTCTTCGATAAGGAATTCACAAATTTCTAACTTTCCTGTGCTTGCTGCCCTGTGAAGCGGAGTGCAACCAACCTGAAAGTCACGGAAACATGTTTTAAGTGTAAACACAAGTTAATGGGTTGTCTAAAGAGCAAAAAGAGATTAAGAAGTTACAAAACCGTGTCTGTTATGTTAATCTTTGCGCTGTGTGATAGTAAAAGCTGAGCGATTTCCAAATGTCCTTTGCTAGCAGCATAGTGAAGAGCAGTGCGGCCACCGTTGTTTTTGGCATTGACATCAGCACCTGAACACAGAAGAAAAAATCAACAAATGTATCCATCTTCTCATAACTAAATCTTAATTTAAAATGCAGAAAAATGAATTCAGACAAGAGCTTAATCACTAGAAGAAGTAACACACAAAAACCCGCTTCACAAAAGGAACTTATATGCCCAATCTCATGGAGCACAATTAAATATTCAGAGATCAAAACTTAGGAAAATTTTGAATATGCCGAGAAAGATTACAGCTTTATGATACCAAATCAAGATTAACAGCAATAAGGCAAACAAGATTATATTACATACCTCTGGTCAATAGCAACTCAACGAGCTCAGCATTACCGATGCTAGCAGCGGAATGTAGAGGAGCCCACCCTTCATCATCCTTGCTATTGATTAGAGTCTTTGACTCATCTGCACTTGATAGCAACTTGACTATCTGCAGATTCCACAACCATAAACATTTATTAACATCTAAACTGTTTTCTAAACCCACTAGTTTCACGAACCCAAATCGCTAACGAGCTAGCAACAACACAGATTCATGTGCTTTCCCTAAGGTTTAGTTAAACAAACAGATTATGCAGCTACGATAACGCAACTTAACTACCTACACATTCCACATCCATGAGAGCATTGGTCTAATTATTTTCCAAAACCCAATCTTATCAAGAGAACCCAAATCAACAAACTTGCAAAAAAACGCAAATTCTTGTTCTTTTCAGAGCCAAATACTAAAACTAGAGCGAAAAGTTTGCAAAATTATACAAAGTTTCAATAACGCAGCTTTACTAAAGAGGTTGCGCTTCAATCTAACTACAGATTAAGTAGTTAAGAAGACTACTCGGATTCTTTAAACCTAAAGAATAAGAAGAAAGGAGCAAACCTGAGTATGACCCAAGGAAGCTGCGACGTGGAGAAGAGAACGACCGTCTTCGTTTCTGAAATTCAGAGATTTCGAGAGCTGTTCTACAGATAAAGACATGAACAACGATGAATCACCCCATTCCGCTGCTTTGAATAGCTCTTCGTCTCTGATCTGCTTCGACTCTTGTTGCTTCGGAGTATCGATTGCGATTTCCATGACCAATCTAAAAACTTTTTTTCCAAGTTAGAATTCAGATAAAATCCGGAAACTAAATAAAAGACAACGACGAGACCTAAGTACAAAAATAATGTTTTTATACCAGACCCAGATATCAAACCGAACTATCTTCGGATCCCCGAATTACCGGATCAATCGCAGATATAATATATAGTTGTATAATATATACTTATATAGTAAATAAATATTAATAAAAATAAACTAATAAAATATCACAACATCAAATATTAGCTTTAGTAATATGAGAAAAAAATTCATAATAGTTAAATAGATTATCCCTTATACAAAGTGGGAGAGAAATAAAATTTTTGAAAATTATGGTATTGTCTATAAGACATCTTAACCAACATAACAAATATTATAATGAATTATTATAATACAAGAGCATTTGATATATTATTTTATTATGTTGATCATAAGATAAAAACTGCAAAAATATAGAGAACATTTTATTACTATACAATATAAAGTGATCATAATAATTATAAATAAAGATAAATAAATAAATAATAGAAAAACATAAACAATTAGTTTATTGTGCTTGAATGAAAAATAATAAGAGGAATATTATTATGTACGCGCTTTAAAAACTACAAAGTTATAAAAATAAGTGTAAAACAGTATTTTATTCTCAAAATTAAATATTTTATTTGAATCAAAAGGGTTCTAATAAAATAAAATAAAAAAATTTAAAAAAATTTTTTGACCTGCAATTCGATGGACCGGTTGAACTGGTCGGTGACAAGTTAATGACAGTTTTCTTGGGTTTCTCTAATTTTATTATTGGCGGATTTTACTATAAAACTTAAAATTAGAATAGTGTCCGGATTTTAGGTTAATTGGTCGGACTGGCCGAGTCGGGTTAGGCGTGAAAGCTCGTTTATGGGCCTTTATTACATACTAGCTAATTTTCGGTTAAGTCGTTAATTTGTTTAGTTAGGTTTTACGTTCCATTTTGGTTTTACATTTTTTTTTCTTTCCTCACAAACTATTTAAGATATGGATTCCAATTATTTTGATTTTAGATTTCTTGTATGTTTCAAATTCAATGTTTGAAGAATCTATAGTGATAATGACTTCCAATTAATAATGCTCCTCCACCATCACAATTCGAGAGCTAGTCAACACGATATATGATATTTTACGTCATAATGTTCCTCCACCATCACAAATCCAACAGTTAAATAATTCAGATTTCAGAAAAACAACAGCTTACTAAAAGTAATAATGGAAGATAATTAATTACTAGTAACAACACTTATTTTTAATCTCGTAAATTAAAAACATTAATCACTTCATAAAACCTTGAGCCATCTTAGCATAATCTCCAAACCCACCTCCGGACTTCCCATGTTCTTTTTTATCCGCCGGTGCTCCAGTTCCACCGCCGTGGCTTCCACCGGTGCCAACACCACTGTGGGCTCCATCACCGGATGCGTGAGCGTGAGAAGTTTCATACTTGTAGAGATATTGTTCAGCCTTTTCTAGGTATTGACCAACACCGCTCTTTTCATCGAACTTACCGTATCTTGAAGCAGCGTCAAGGATATCAGCGGTGGCTCCGGCGACTTTAGCTTTGTCAAGCTTGTTTGACTCGCTACGAGTAGCGGCTTGAGCAGCTTCGGCTACAATCTTGGCACTAGCCATGAGCTCGGCGTTTGAAGCTGGCCTATGTGTTGTTGGATCGGCGTTGGAAACCGGTTTATGTGTTGTTGGCTCGCCGTGACCGGGTTTGTTGTTGTTGTGGTGGTTCGGCTCCGAGTTCTCCGGTTTCTTGTCGGAGAATTTCTTCTTTACTTGATCGGTGAGGAAATCCATGTTTCTTTTGTCTCAAAGAGAAAAGTTTTTTCTTGTCTTGAATTTGGAAAATGTAAGACAATAACAACTTATCCGGTGGGATGATATTTATTGAATTCAGGAAATTAATTTGTTATTTTTTTTCTTTGTCCACTAGTTTTTGGTATCCTTTTTCTTCATCCACTTGTTAATGGGATATTTATAGTCACGATTCTTACGCCATAGATCTACTTTTCAATGGTGAATAAATTAATACAAGTTTTTCTTTGGTCTTGGTGTATTTTCCTACATAAATGCGTACATTTTGACTAGTTCTCATACCTCGAACCTTAGAACCGGTCTTGATAAAAAAAAAAAAATTCATCTGAAAGTGAATTTCATTAGAACTTTTAAGGTGGAATACAAAAGTCGGCGAAAAATAGAAAAATAGTCCAAATAAGGGAGTCTGATGCCTAAACAAAGAAAGCAAAGGTCCACAAGAGGACAACCAAATTGAAAACTAAAAACTAGAAACTTCCTATGAACAATATAACTAAGAAAATTGAAAGTCTAAATTGAAAAAAGCTTAACTAGGAACTGAGGGAACGAAGCACAAATGCCTTATTAATTTTGTGGAGAGGAGGCATATTAAACCCTTCGAATTGCTCATATCTTAGAGTCTCGGGTCTAGCTGAATGCTCAAATCCATCCCCAACCTTATTGATTGATTGGTACTTTTATTTTTTGTGTATGTTCCTACATTAATTTTATTATTTTATATCATTACATTTTTCACCATTTTGACATGCCCGGTAATAGTATTACACTTTAATTAATTGGTTGAAGCGTTGATATGGCACGGAAAAATGGGTCCCCATTGCCACGTCAGTCATTAATTATTTTGTCGGCAGAGTAACTGAAACTATTAAAATAATAGCAGGCCTTATATGAATTTTTGAAGGGCCTATCAGAATAAAAAGCATATATGGATGGGCTTAATAGCCCCTGAGACGATGTCGTGGGTGAGAAAAAAAAAAAACTAAAAAAGAGATGTGGTGAAGAATGACCACACTATACTATTTTTATGTTGATTTTTTTTTGTCAGCAAGATGACCACATTATTATGACAGAACAGAAGTGAACAAAAAAGTAAGACAAAGAGGACGAAATTATGTTATATTTATATATGAGAAATTATATAGAGTGGAACTAATGTATGGAGAAGGAAAGAAACAACAGGTGGTGAAATCTCAAAGGAGTGTCATGGGAACACAGATGCTCTGGTTTCTTTAGATTTCCATTGAAACCATAGAGTTTGTGTTCTCAGGTCACCCCTTTGAATCTCCCCCTGTTTTCATTATTTCACCGTAATCATTATTCATACTCCAATTTATGAAATTTGTTATTTTTATTTAATATACATATGATCCTCTGTTTTGTTTCTAAAACAGAGATAAAGCATAAGGCATATAAATATTTGACTAAAAAAAAAAAGCATAAGCCATATAATAATATACCTTAAGAAATCAAGGCTAGACATCTCTGTTTTCTTAAAAAAACTTGTAAAATAAAGAAATAAATCACGTTTGGTTTAACAAAGAAAGTGGTTGACAAAATCAAAAGTATAAATTTGGAAAATGTTTTAATACTATAAGATATTAAAAGGAAAAAAAATACCATAGTCTTTTGAAGGTGACAAGTCTTAAATCAGATTTGGTTTCAACTTTCAAATAAAATGACTTCATAATCACTCAAAACTCTCTGCTTTATTAGTAAAAAAAACCAAACAACCAAAGTACCAAACCAACTACATACTTAAAACATCAAAACGTTGACTTTTTGACTAACGACCATCTCCCGCCGCGCCAACCACCGTCATCATGATCGCCGTTTACTTTTTCTTCTTCTTCATCTCCTTTGTTTATTCCACAGTAACGATTTCAATTTCTCCTCAAACCTTAAACCGATCCGGCGACACCGTCGTGATTAGATGGTCCGGCGTCGAGTCACCGTCCGATCTCGATTGGTTAGGAATCTACTCACCGCCGGAATCACCTCACGATAACTTCATCGGCTACAAATTCCTCTCCGATTCACCCAATTGGAAATCCGGGTCGGGTTCAATTTCTCTTCCCTTAACCAATCTCCGATCAAATTACTCTTTCCGGATCTTCCATTGGACGCAATCCGAAATCAACCCAAAACACAAAGACCATGATCAAAACCCTTTACCCGGAACTCGCCATTTTCTAGCTGAATCAAACCGGTTAACGTTCCGGTCCATTGTTAACCGGCCGGAGCAGATTCATTTAAGTTACACAGATACAATCAACGAGATGAGAGTGATGTTCGTAATAGGAGATGGAGAAGAACGATTAGCTCGTTACGGTGAGGTTAAAGAGAAGCTTGAGAACATCGTTATGGCGCGTGGAGTTAGGTACGAGAGAGAACATATGTGTCACGCGCCGGCGAATTCAACAATCGGATGGAGAGATCCAGGTTGGACATTTGACGCAGTGATGAAGAATTTGAAACAAGGGATTAAGTACTTTTATCAGGTAAAAGTTTGAATCTTTTTGTGTTTTTTTCAGAATCAAAATGTTGAGTTTTTGAACATTAATTAGGTTGGGAGTGATTCAAAAGGATGGAGTGAGATTCATAGCTTTGTTTCTAGAAATGAAGATTCAGAAGAAACTTTAGCTTTCATGTTTGGAGATATGGGATGCTCTACACCTTATACAACATTTATACGTAGTGAAGATGAGAGTTTATCAACTGTGAAATGGATTTTAAGAGATATTGAAGCTTTAGGTGATGATAAAGCTGCAATTGTTTCACATATTGGAGATTTAAGTTATGCTCGAGGTTACTCGTGGATTTGGGATGAGTTCTTTACTCAGATTGAGCCTATTGCTTCTAGAGTACCATATCATGTTTGTATTGGTAACCATGAATATGATTGGCCTAATCAGCCATGGAAACCAGATTGGGCTGCTTATGTTTATGGTAAAGATAGTGGTGGTGAATGTGGTGTACCGTATAGTGTTAAGTTCAATATGCCTGGAAATTCATCTGAAGCTACGGGTATGGTTAAAGGACCGCAAAGTCGGAATCTTTACTATTCTTATGATATGGGTTCGGTTCATTTCGTTTATATTTCGACTGAGACGGATTTTCTTAAAGGAGGGAAGCAGTATAGTTTTTTAAAGAGTGATTTAGAGTCTGTTAATAGGAGCAAGACACCGTTTGTTGTGGTACAAGGGCATAGACCGATGTATACTACAAGTACTAAGAACAGAGACAATGCGATACGACAGAAGATGATCGAGCATTTGGAACCGCTGTTTGTGAAGAACAATGTGACGGTTGCATTATGGGGACATGTACATAGGTACGAAAGGTTTTGTCCGATTAGTAACAACATTTGTGGTGAACGTTGGCAAGGAAACCCTGTTCATCTTGTGATTGGTATGGCTGGAAAAGACACACAACCGATTTGGGAACCGAGACCTAATCATCCAGATGTACCGATCTTTCCTCAACCTGCTCGATCAATGTACCGTGGAGGTGAGTTTGGGTATACTCGTTTGGTTGCTAATAAGGAAAGACTCACTATTTCTTATGTGGGAAACCATGATGGAGAAGTTCATGATATGGTTGAGATTTTGGCTTCTGGAGAAGTCATTAGTGGTAGTGATGATGGTAAAGAGACAAACTTTGGATCTAAATCTAAATTTGTAGTCTTATGGTACATTGAAGGAGCAAGCGTGATGGTTTTGGGAGTAATTTTGGGGTATTTTATCGGGTTTTTTAGTCGTGGGAAGAAAAAATCTGGAGTTGGATCATCTAATGGTAGTTGGATCCAAGTGAAGAACGACGAGACATGATTCACTGATTTGTTTTTGCCGCACAGATTTGTACAGCATTCTTGTCATACAAGGGACCATCCAAAGCTTATCTTAACGACTTTTAATTTTGTGATATTACTTTAGTGTTTAAGTTTTTTTTTTTTTTTTTTTTAATCTTTTTAGAGTTTTTATGTACACTAATTTTCTATTTTCTATAAATAATGAAGCCTATAATCACGGCGTTTTCTGTTGCTTTCAAGTTCGTCAAAAGAAAAGCCTAAAAAAGTTAGATGATGGTACAAAATAAATTTGTACTAATGAACCATAAAAAGTTAAAAACTACACATTTCTCAATTAATTTGATAATTAAGCTTGTAGTTAGTGATCCCCATTGAATTAAATCAAACTATAATCCAAGTTTTCGGAACATTTTCCATAAATAAAATTTCCTGATTCATTGAAAGAGTTAACTTTTCTTTTTCGTAAAGTTATTCTATAAGATAGTCTAATAATAAAACACAAATTCAGATAACTTTACCTTTTTTTTCCTTTTTACAGCAAAATCTAGTAGAATATACATTAAATAATGATCTTGAGATATCAAAATCTTTAAAAAAAAGTTCCTGGATTTTATAAGCTTTTTACAGAGTCAAATCAATCAGGAATCATTTCTTCTTCAACCTAAAAACCAACAAAAACTCCAAAAGGAGGAAACTTTCAAACTTCTGCTTTTTTAAATAATTCACTTAAGAGAAAATTAAAAACTTGCAGAAATCTATGGAAGAGGAGAAGAAAACTTTCATTTACTTCCCCTTCAAGTTATCACCATCATTATCTACCCAATCGTCTTGACCAAATATCTCCTCAATGATGTTTGAAGTTGGTAGAAGATCGTTGTTCTTGTTCCAACAATCTGATGTGAGTCTCCGATCATCAAATGAATACGGATTATTACCAGATCTGTGGCTCTCTCTGTGTTCAATTGGGCTGTGAGAGAAGATCAGATTGGAGTCCTGTAACTCGAAGGACAAACATGAGTCGTCTTCTACATTGACCTCTTCATCAACACCATCTCTTGAATCCTTGTTCATATATACACAATGACCATCGTCAACTGGTGAGTCTTCTTCGCAATCATCTTCGTTGCTGTTGGTTTCTTCTTCTTCTTCTTCTTCTTCCTCGTTATCTTCATGTGAGGAGCTTTTTCCGTTGTTATCTTCCTCATCTGATTTGGTGCTGTAAAATATGTCGTATTCTACTTGCCACTCATCATCATCGCTATCGACTTCTAGGGATTTAAACCGATTCTGGGTACCCCGTCTCCGCAAGATGAAGACATTAAAGTAGTAGCTAACAAGTTCGTTCATGGTTCTTGAAGAAAATGTTCCCTTTAACTGCTTCCAGAAGTCGCGACCCAGTGAAACAGGATTGGAGTATACAACCTTGTGAAAGAGATCTTCTTCATCTTCAGTCCATATGCTCGCAACATCCTCTCCCATTTCACAAAACCCTAGCTCCATAAACCTTCCGTATCCAATAGTTTCAATCAGGCTCTCTCTAGCTTCCATGATATGTCGCCGCACACATCTAATGGAGCTTCTATCCAGGCAAAGACACTCCTTTCTTCCGAGACCGGTTCCACAAAGGTCTGAGTCAGCCATTGGTATTATACACTTTCCCATCAATTTTCCTTCTAAGTCACCGTTAGTACAAGTCTCTGACCGATCAAGAATCTCGTCCTTGACATACTCAGGGATATCCGCCTGGTGATTAGACCCAACCGGAACCTGTTTCCTTGGAGGATATTTCATCAGACAAGAATAAACATTTTCCACAGGAGAAAGTGGTCTCCAGGTGAAATCTGAACCAGAAGATTGCTGAGAAAGAGCTGACTGACTCGTTCCTCCAGACTGATCATCTTCCTGACACAAACCGGTTGTTGGGTTCCACGAAAACGGTGCACACGTTTCAAAACCCTTCTCAACATGATTTGCATCATTACTCCATGTAGGGTTCTCACAGAGACCACTCAGATCCTCTACTGCAACAAGAAACGTCCAAAGTCAACACACTAGAAACACAGTATATTAACGGTAAGCATTTAAGAATTCATTGTACCTAAAGCACCTGTCTTCTCCATAGAAACATGATGATATGGAATAGCTTCATCTAATTGGTTAAGGTGGTTATGGCTATAAGTAAGCTGCCTTGCATGTTTTGCATTGCACTCTTGCATCTCTTCAGCATCAAAAGGTCGCTTCAATCCCATTTTTTAAGACCTGAATGCCAAAGTCAATTTAGCCACTTGCTTGACATTAAAGCTTAATAATTTTATATATGGGCAATTCCATATTCAGACACAAGAGATATATCAATTTGATTTTGATGTGAGTTAACAACGTTGGACCCACAATGATGATTGTAAATTAGTACAGTTAAATTTTCTAATTGAGGAAAATAGGATAAGAATGCTCTATGAGAAAACATAATATAAGGTTTGATGGGTATTTTAATTTAGAGTCAAAAGTCAACATGTGTAAAGAAATAATTTTTACCAAATTTAATTTGATCAAATTAAAAAAAAATCCCCAAATTTGAAACCCTAGCCCTAGATTTTTCAATTGACTACAAAAATCATGAAATCAAGAGTCCAAACCCAGACAATCAATGATTTTTCGACGAGAGGAACGAAAGCCCTAAATTAATTTAAAGATCTGACGAACCCTAAAGGGTCAAAAGCTACGACGAAAAAATTAGGGTAAAAAAATTTGGGGAAAACTGGAAAATTCGACAGATCTGGCGAAAAGAATCGATACCCAAACAAACGCCTAAACAGATCTGTCGATTTGGGATCTCAATCAAGAACCCGATGGAAAAAAACCCTAGATTTGGCGATGTTGAAGGATGATATCAATACATGTATCAATCGAAAGAGAAAATTAAGAGCAAAAAGAAAATTACAATTGATTCGAAGATCGATCGAGGAGAAAGAGAGGATCTGAGCGAATGTTCTTTCAAATTTGTGGGAAAAAAAATTAGGAATTTCGAAGGCGGCTAGGGTTACGGTTCGTGTTTTCGAACAGGGAGAGTCGTAACCTTATTTAATCCTCTCAAATGGAAAGTTACAAAAGTACCCTCAACTTTAACCAGCACGTGTCATCAACTTCCATTGGCAATATCTAGGCGAAATTATTGGGTTAACTTAACCGATCTAAACCGAATTTAGAAACATCTGATTCAAAAGTGAATTGAACTTTAAACCACTTAAAATCAATATATTTTATCCTACCGACAGGTACAGGTTAACTAAACCGGAATCAAACCGGATATTGAATCTATAGTTTAGAAAAGAGGGTTCCAAAAAAAAAAACTCAACTTAGAAGCTAGAACACATCAATGAAAAGGAAAAACTCATATTTTTGCTTATGTAACCATTCTATTTAGCTGAATACTTTTCCATTTTCATTTCTCCTTTACGATCTAGATTTTATTGGGAATTTCAATGTTTAATGTTGAATTGTCTTCTTTTCCATCCTTTTTCTACCTTAATCTGAATAATATCGAAATATGTGGTTTTGTTTTCTTTAATTTAACGTTTTCTTCAAGAACAAGAAACAAGCAAAAAAAGTACGAGAGATTGGGGTCTTCCGGGTTGTAGGTCCGAGTCTATGTCATTGAAATGACAACAATGGAAGTAGCTACTCAGATTACATGTTCAATATGAGAATAACAAGTAGAAATTTTTACTGGTCGTCACCTAGTTAGACGAAGAAGACTAGCTAGCCTCAGAGAACACCATTTTAGTGGATTCCAAAACAATTTGAAAAAGTCCATCATAGAGTAGAAGGATTAGACCGTCGCATTGGATTTGCAGTGGAGGGACTTGGAAGCATTAGATATGAGAGTGCCAAGGTGTACATGATGTCTATAGATCTCTGACTCGAACTAATGTCTTTGATAACTACAAATCTTGTGAGTCTTCCCTAACTGATCTTACATGTTCATTATAACAACAACAACTTAAGTTGGATCCTTGACTTATTTCTACTTAATGAAACTGATATTGAATCATCTTTTCATGATTTGTGTGGTTTGTTGTTTAAGTTGTTAAGCTCAAGTTCTAATTAATATGATATGAACTGCATTTCTTGGCCTGTACTGTCTTCGTTTCAACAGGATTTTTTTTGGTATCAAAGCAATGGCGATGGTTTGTGATTTGTGGACAACTTTGTAGTGGGAAATCAACAGCTCAATAAATCTAGTTGAAAGCCTTAAAGAATTTGACTCTAAACAAAATGTTAAATTCGTCAACGCAAATATAATCAGAAATATATATACAATTATGCTAGCGGGAAAGAATTTAAGAGGAATAATAAGATCACATTGCTATGTGTAGATTGTTCAAACAACATTCAAGATTACATATATAAGTTATACATGGCGTCCAATTGCAAGGAATGGAATAAGAAACACAGAAAAAAAGAAAAAGCAAAGCTTCATTTAACAATAATGTATATTGAAGATTTGCGAGATCCTAAGAAAATAAACCTTTCTTTTCGAGTTATACCCTTTTGGACAATACAACACCAAAAACCATCAACGAGATTGTGAAAATAGGACTGCTTGTATGCAAACATTGTAATTTGTAAAGAGACTATTTGTAGATTACTTGAACATTTAATTTGGAAGTAGCAATGCTTAAATTTGTTCTTCTTGTTCTTATGTTCTTATCTCATCAACCCAAGTTCGATCCTTGTCCTCGATTTATATATTTTTGTTGGTTTTTTTAAATATTATTTACAAATAGAAATTAGTGTTTTTTTGGTTAAATACAAATCAGTTTGTGGTGGTGTTTGTAATAGTATTTGCTTTGTGAGAAAGTGAAGGTACTTAGATTTGTTGTCTTTCAATATTTATTAACGGGGACATAGGAAAACGATTGCTTTGACGTTTTGTTGCTTGATTTGTTTTTTTTCTTTCCTTTTTTAATGATTCAAATATAATACTCCTTTAATAATCGTAACAAGGACGATTTAATCCTTGTAAGGGTGATAGCATGGCTTGTGTGTTTTCTATATATTTTGATGGTTGAAAACTAGGGGCAACCCAAATTTGTACCAATATATTTGCTTGAATTAAATATTTAAACCATATACACATAGTTTCACCAAAACAAGACCATATAGACGTGTAACGTGGCTACGATAGACATTGAGAATTTTCAGAAACATTAAAGACTTTTTAATAATATAGTTATATTTACAATTTAATTTTGAGAATTTTTTGTAGCTAAGAATATAAAACCTCTTTTCTTAGTACATTTAAATACTTCTGAAATTACATGTTAGGCTGTAATTAAGCTTATGATTGAGTTAAATATTGTTTGTATATTTTTTTCTTGTAATATATTTCTATGTAGTACTCAAAAATATATACATACCTTAATCTAAAATGTATTTCTTCTATTCCATTTTATTATGTGTTTTACCTAGTACATATTAAGAAATCTATTTTTTATATAAAAATATCATTTAATGTTTTATTTTAAATCAATTCAACCAATCAAAATTTAAGTTTTGCATATTACAAAACTTATAATAAAATAGAACAACAAAAATAGGCTAAAACACCTTATAAAATAGAACTGATGAAGTATAAAATAAATAAGTTTATTTTCATATTTTGTTTAACCCATTAAAAGTGTGAAAAGTGGCATTTCTTGTAGTGGTGGATTGTTATTGCTCACCAATGACATACAAATAAAAATTAATAAAACCTTTTCTTCTAGTGATGAAAAAAACAATGGCGAAAAAACAAAACCTTTTCTTCTTGTGAATTTCAGAAAAATAATAAAATAAAAAAGAGACAAAGAGACAAATTTATTAAATGCCCAAAAAAGCAAAAGTGCACCACGAATTGCAATTATTCCCTCTCGCTGCTTCTTTCATGACTGTTTTTTAGCTGGAAGAAAATTTAACAAATGATATTTTCTCGTTTTAAAAATGTTTACTCACATAACTTTCCTATAGATCTAATTTAGAATTTAAATCACTTTAGTTAATTTTGTTAATCATCATTTATTGCCGCTTATTAGTTGTAATTTTATAAAAGAAAGTAAAATAAAACCATAAACGAACTCGACGCTCACAGCTTATTGAGCGCCCATATAATCGGAATCTCTCATTCTCTCTCTCTTCTCTTCTCTCAAAATTTTTGCCATTGTTGTTGCTCGAAATCTATTTTACTGGTACGCATCTCAAAAACCCTAAATTGATTATCATCTTTCTCGTGGATTATTGTTGTTTTTTCCCTGCATTTAATTTCTTAAAATCTGATCTCTGATCTCATTCGCCATTTTCGAGATCTCAATCATGGGTTTATCCACACAATTATTACGAAGTTTTTTTTTTTTTTTAATTTTCGTTGCGAAAAAGCAAAATTCGTTTATCTAAATTAACTCGAAATGGTAATGTTTCTTTTTTGGGGAATTTTTATTTTCATTTTAGTTTTTGATCTATGAGATTTGGTTGCAGGTGGTTTGATTTGTTGCAGCTCCAGATTTCGAATTTTTCCGTAATTGGCATTGCCTTTGAGTTTTAATCTTCAAATAGGCTTCATCAAGATTTAAACTTTTGGTTCTCAATTTGGCCATATATCTATCTACTAGTGCCATTTCCTGATTTGGGATCATATGAGTGGAAAAAATCTAGTCTTGTTTCTTAGAATCAGGTAATGAGACTATGTACTTCAAAATTGGCACTTGTTCTCATGTATAGAAGCGGATGACAAAAAAGTTAGTGTGGACAGCAAGAAGAATTATTGGATTCTACTTACAAAAGAGCAGACTTTTTTGATATGAGAAGTTCTTGGTACAAGAGTGTTTCCTCGGTTTTTGGTCTAAGACCACGGATCAGAGGGTTGCTATTTGTCATTGTTGGTGTGGTGGCTTTAGTTACTATCTTAGCACCACTGTCATCGAACACATATGATTCTTCTATTAGTTCAACACTTGTGCCAAACATTTATAGTAACTATAGGAGGATAAAGGAGCAAGCTGCTGTTGATTATCTTGATTTGAGGTCTCTTTCATTAGGGGCTACTTTAAAAGAGTTTCCTTTGTGTGGTAAAGAAAGAGAAAGCTATGTGCCTTGCTATAATATAACTGGGAATTTGCTTGCTGGGCTTCAAGAAGGTGAAGAGTTAGATCGACATTGCGAGTTTGAAAGAGAAAAAGAAAGATGTGTAGTTCGTCCTCCAAGAGATTATAAAATACCACTTAGGTGGCCACTTGGTAGAGATATTATATGGAGTGGGAATGTGAAGATAACCAAAGACCAGTTTCTTTCGTCAGGAACCGTGACTACGAGGTCCTTTCTTTTAATACAGTTTCCCTATGTATTTGGTCTTTGTTCTGTAATCTAACTTGATCTTTATCATCGTTATTAGGTTAATGTTGCTTGAAGAGAATCAAATTACCTTTCACTCAGAGGACGGCCTGGTCTTTGATGGGGTCAAAGACTATGCTCGTCAAATTGCTGAGATGATAGGTTTAGGAAGTGATACTGAATTTGCTCAAGTGGGTGTAAGTCTTTTTAATCTTATTATCTTACACATCAACTTCTCAGCTCCAGCTTCTGAGATTTCTTCTGATGCTTGCAGGTACAGACTGTGTTAGACATTGGTTGCGGATTTGGTAGCTTTGGTGCACATTTAGTGTCTTTGAAGCTGATGCCTATATGTATTGCTGAGTACGAGGCAACTGGGAGCCAAGTCCAGTTAGCTCTAGAGAGAGGCCTTCCAGCAATGATTGGCAATTTCTTTTCAAAACAGCTTCCTTACCCGGCATTGTCTTTTGACATGGTCCATTGTGCTCAGTGTGGCACTACTTGGGATATTAAAGGTAATCACATTGGCTCGTTATCTTTGAACTTTTTTTCTAATATGTTGACGTTATATTTGTCCCTTAAGCAGATGCAATGCTACTTTTGGAAGTGGATCGTGTTCTGAAACCCGGAGGGTACTTTGTTTTAACTTCTCCTACGAACAAAGCACAGGGAAACTTACCGGATACTAAGAAAACGAGCATCTCAACACGGGTTAATGAGTTATCTAAGAAAATATGTTGGAGTCTAACAGCTCAGCAGGACGAGACATTTCTTTGGCAGAAAACTGCAGATTCAAATTGCTATTCGTCTCGGTAAGTATGATCTTGGCAGTGAATGTGTAAGCTTGGATCTCCTCTACTGATGATTTTTCTTCCTTCTCTGGTTGGTGTAGTTCGGAAGCTTCTATACCTATTTGCAAAGATGGAGATAGTGTTCCTTATTACCACCCACTAGTTCCTTGTATAAGCGGAACCATGAGTAAACGCTGGATTCCTATTCAGAATAGGTCTGCTGTTGCAGCAACAACACTGGCTGAGCTTGAAATTCATGGAAAGTATTTGTTTTGATGATCATTTGGTTGTTTTGTATCACAGCTCATTTTTTTCACTTGGTACGTCCGAATTTAATATTGGATAGTTTCGATTTTTCAGGTTTAAAACCTGAAGAATTCTCCGAGGATATACAGATATGGAAATCAGCTCTGAAAAACTATTGGTCCTTGCTTACACCTTTGATTTTCTCTGACCACCCGAAGAGACCCGGTGATGAAGATCCTCTCCCGCCTTTTAACATGATACGCAATGTGATGGACATGAATGCTCGTTTTGGGAATTTAAATGCCGCTTTACTCGATGAAGGAAAATCTGCTTGGGTAATGAATGTTGTCCCAGTCAATGCTCGTAATACTCTTCCTATCATACTTGATCGTGGCTTCGCAGGTGTTCTACACGACTGGTGAGTGTGTGTTTTTTTTTTCTCTGAACCTGTACCTATAATATGACGGTTAAAGAAGACCCTTTCAGATATAAAGATCCATTGCTTCTTCTCAAAATTCTATGATCAAATTCTCGAATATCTTTCTTCAATGTGCAGGTGTGAACCATTCCCAACATATCCTCGAACATATGACATGCTTCATGCCAATGAACTTCTCACACATCTTAGCCCGGAACGGTGCAGCCTAATGGACTTATTCTTAGAGATGGACCGGATACTTCGACCCGAGGTTCATAAATAAACACCACTCTCTTTTCCCACATAACTTCCCAAATAAAAAAAAACTTGACCTGTGTGATTGATTCACTAGGGATGGGTTGTACTAAGCGACAAACTGGGAGTAATCGAGATGGCTCGTGCACTTGCAGCACGAGTGCGTTGGGAAGCACGAGTCATTGATCTTCAAGATGGTAGTGACCAAAGACTTCTCGTCTGTCAAAAACCATTCCTCAAAAAATAACTCAAAAAGCAACATCAAAAATATTAATGCTTCTTTCACACCATAAACAACACTCAATACACAGTCTTTTCTCTGGTAAGTTCTATCTTACTTTGTCTAAATCAAATCCTAAGCTTCTAAGGAATCAAATCTTAATATTTGTTTTAAACAGATCCAAATTTTATGGTTCCTGCAAATTCTGGAGAGAAATCAATTTTTTTTTTCTTGGACGACATTTTAAGAAGAACTTGAGAAAGGGATTATGTAAGTGGAAGCTGTAGCTATGAGTAGAAGAAAGAGTTAGATTCAAATATTCTTTGATTTTTCTTTTTCTTTTTTTCTTTTGCTCTGGAACAGAACTGTAGCTATATATCCAATTTTTGTTTTTGCTCTTTAAATTTTGTAAACGAGATTACTTCTTCTTTTTTTATTTTCCATCAATGTATTTTTTTGAAGTTCTGAGATTATTATTAAAATGTGTTATTAATAAGACTCTGAATCTATTAAACCAAGGAGAAAATTTTATGATGTGTATCTTAAGTTTTTAAATTTATCTATAACAGAGCAATTAGAAGTTAGAAAGTATATAGACGCAGCTAATTTGATTGATGGAATGGCTGTTTTACAAAAAAAAAAAGTTATCGAAATCTTTAAAAAAAAAAACAAGGTAATGAGTGGAGATGCGGGGGATCGAACCCCGTGCCTCTCGCATGCAAAGCGAGCGCTCTACCATTTGAGCTACATCCCCAATTGATTATTTTGTTCAAATGTCAATAAATATTTCAATAGACTATATACATCGGACGAGCATATTTTTTTTTTCTTAACTCTGTTAGTAGATTATTTATCATAAGATCTTTTTCAAAGAACTTTATCTGAAGATGTTTATATATATATATATATATATAAGTATTTCATAGTTTTATTCTAGATTTAGATTGCTTTTTTTAATTTATTAATTATTTTTTGAACATGAATATCCATAAAAAAATATTTTTAATGAGTATCCTTTCTAATTTGTCAAAAAGGAAAAACTCATAAAAATTCTCTCAATTTGGGAATCACAGATTTGGTAACTGATTTTTAGGCAATATTAAATACAATCCTTTTTTTTGTTGGTTAAAAGAATTACAACCCATATTTAGGCAAACTTAATCACTAGACTAAAAATCTCTGAATATGCATAAAATCTAAACTATACACACACACAAAAAAATAGATATCTATAGATTATAGATGCACGTAGCCACGAATATACACGTATATTTATGTTGGATTGTTCGCTCATGTGTTCTTTAAAAATTTATCATGCTAGAATATGCAGAAGATATAATAGGATAAGAGCAATAAAGAACTTTGCATGAAAGTTAAAGCAAATAAAAATATATAAAAAAGAATGTTCTTAAAAAAAATAGAAGGTACCTAATTCCCTCAGCACATTAACCAGTCATTTTGGAATTCCCTTTGTATTATTAGTCTTGATTTTGATCATTCTTTTCATTTGAATAAACCTTTTAAAAATTAATAAATTAGAATACAAAAATTAACTTTTTTCTGTTTTGAAATGAATGGAAATAATCACATTTATAACATATTAACATGAGAAAATAAAATAACATAAAATGAAAAAAAAAATTGATTGGTTGGTCGCATTTGTTCAAACCAATTAAAATCTTCATCTGCAAGACTCCAACCCTTAACTTTTCTAAAGATTCTTCTTTAGAATCCAACTTTAGTTACCTCTTTTTCTTTTCTTTTCTTTTCTTTTATTTCGGGAATGAATTTCATTTTTTAATTTGGTCGAAAAAGTAAAGAGTTATTTCTTTTTTAGCATCCCATGCAAAGCACGCACAAAAGTGATTCTCTCGTTGACACGTTTCGACTTGCTTCTCAACTTTGATTTCTGTCTGAATATCCCCTTTGTCTGTATTAAATACGGACTCACGAATATTTCTCACACTCCTTTTTCTTATATTCTTTTCTTTTTTTACATGTTATTCTTTACTAAAACATATTATATATTATTTTTTATAACAAGTGTTTTGAAATCCAGACTAACTTCATATGTATCTGTGAGACTCATAAATCCGAGAGTATTAATCTAGACGCTAGTCCGGTTAATCATGCCTAAAAACCAAAACAAATTGATCCGCTTCAACAAGAAAAAAATCTGACAAAAACTTAAAATGTGAAGCCCTTTTTTCCAAGTAATAAATGTCAATTTTCTGTTTGATTTTTTTTTTGGTTCGGTTTAGTTTGTTTAAGCTGATTGATTGCCTCTAATAAATATATAGTTATAGTGATTGAGAAATTAGGCAACACATTTTTAAACAAGCGATTTAATAATAGAAAAATACAAGAATACCTAAGTCACTAAAACTTATGTCAAAAATTATACATTTTCCAAAAGACTTTTTTTTTCTTTGTCGGCTCGCAAAAGAATTCAATTTTCTACTTTTATGGCGTCTAAAAGAGAATAAAGATACGAGTAGTGCAAGTTAAGTTCCGTTCCTCGTTTATATTTTAAAATATTATTTTCATTTTACGCATCATAATAATTAATACGTTTGATTAAAGCTGTCAGTTAACTACATGGTTCTGCGGCCGGTCCTAAATCGGTTTCAGAATTTCAGGATCTAGGTTTGGTTTGGTCTGGTCTTATAGGTATTAACGATCAAAATTATACCAAATTAAACTACTTAATCGACATATCTTCAATATTATAACTACTTCTAAAATATTAAAATAGGTATATACGTTTAAACAACCATCAACATTAACACTTTAAAATTTAATAAAATTAAAATTACATATAACTAAATAAAAAAAATAATTATAAAAACTAAACGAACAAAATCTAAAAATATATAAATTACATGAAAAACTGAAAATATAATATTAAACAGTAATATATTTATTTGCTACAATAATTAATAAAACATTGATTGGTGGTGTACCGCGAGTTCAACTCTAATCTTTGATATAATTTCTTCCGTATAAGACTTAGACAATATATATGGGACCTAATCCTAATTGAATCTGATTGGTTCAGTCAGCAAACTTCTTCATTTACTAAAACATCTCTAATTTTATTATAACTATTGATTTTGTAAGAGAATATATATATATATATATATATATATATATATATATATATATGTGTGTGTGTTTCCAGTCTAACTTGGAATCATTGCTTAAAGGCAGGGAGGCAAATCGCTTGGCCGATACCCTTTCCGTGGAGTCTCTGAAAAAAACTATGTACATGAACCTCTTTAATTAAGTGGGAATAGCAGTATTTTGCACACAAAAATAGCTTAAAGGCAGGGATGATATCATGATATTAACAAGTGTGTTTAATTAATTGTTAGTTCTGGATTTATAGAAAGTAGCTAAAAGTTTCATTTTTCGGTAATTAAGTAGAATAAAGTACAATGATAGTTAAACTTAGGAAAACAGGAGCATATCTGCGTATAGATTAATTTGAACTAAAGAATTTTGAAGAAACTATGAAATATTGGAATTGGATATCCAAAATTTTAGGATATGCATGTCGGACGGTCTCTGTCCGATCCGAAGATTTGAGATGTGGCATTAGATGCCAACACTTAGGACAATATATATATATATATATATAGACACAAAGATTAATAAATAAAACGCAAGTGACATATATTAAAATGTAATACCATAAAATATCGAAGAGTTAATTATAGTTTTACACACTAATAAACTTATTAGTCTTTTTATTTGATATAAAAAAAATTTCAAGATTAATTAATTTAGAAATTTTTAATCAGAAAGTTTTGAACGAATGTATGTTTATGGGTTTCATAGGTACAACTCAAAATGGAACAGTAGTCGTAGTTGCATAAACAATGCTGATTAAGCTCTATGCTCCTGCTAGTTATATAAATTAAAGTACATAGTATAACTGTTAGGGAATAGGGATTCGACAAAATTACTATATATATATATATATATATATATATATTTATAAATATCATTTCTAATATTTGTGCGAATCACTTAGTGCCACATGTATTTTAATTTAGGTGAGTATTATACCACCTCATCCAAATGAATCATTTAGCACTATTGCGTAACTTAATTTTTGATCATTTGGAACGGTTATAAATTAAGGTATATAGGTCACATTCTACAAAACTAAGTCCGGATAACTTTTATGGAAAATGTCACATTTTAGTTGAGTTCTTTCATACTAGATACAAAACGTTAGGGGTAGAGTGATCACATTCACATGGCAAAAAAGAACAGTAGATTTTAAACTAGTTGTTCAGTCTTTGATCATGTTTAGATAGGGTAAATATTCTCAGTCTTATAGGAGTACTAAGTGATTCGCGCAAATCTTAGTGTAGTCCTATGCAGACGAGATTCTCATATTTTAAACACTTTAAATGCATAAAACTAATTTTGTTTTGTTATTTTTTAGAAGTTTAGCATAGAGCCCATGATTATTGACAACTTCCAAATTTTTCTGTAGTTATTTTTTAAAAAAGTTGGTTGATAATTAAAAAAATCAAAACTCATCTAAATGTTTGCCAGTCACAACCATAGGTTCATCAAATGTTCAAGAGTGAAAGCACATGAAAAGATTAATATTGTTAGGTCTGCCTAATTAGCTAATTGGGTTTCACTGAAACCTAGATAAAAGAAAATTTTCAGAGACTATGCAATAGATATATAAATGCGAAAAAAAAAATTCTTTTGAAAAGGTTTAAAATATTTTTTAAGTAAGAATCTTCTACCTTCCTGGCCACTTCACTAAAGCCAGGTGGGAAGATTCTGCGACTAAACCTTTCAATATTATTTACTATTTAAGTGAATATCTGTCCTAGTTTATGGTAATAATTTAAATCAGATATTCCCTTTCCTTCACTCTTTTGCATCCACTAAAACTTAGAATAATTACTCAACTTTATTAATTCAATTTAGAAAACAATATTGATCAATCGCTACCTCTGTCTCTCTCTCTCGTTCTCGTGTGACTATAAATATAAAAATATGGTATATGCTTCTTTGAATTATTTTGAATCTCAATTCCTTTTCTTTTATTTTCTAAATTTAAATAGAAGGTAGTGGAAGAATATTTAGATTTTTTTTTTTGGCAACGACTCGAAATTTCCCTAAATGTACTAAAACGTTCACTATTGATTCCTTTCATATATGGCGGTGATTATTCCATAAATAACTTTTTCGAAAAAGAGAAGAAAAAAATCTGAAATTTTACCTGAAATCTATTATTATATATTGTCACAGCTTAAACTATTTATTTATAGCAGAGCTAGGAAATATATTTTATTTTGAAAATTTTATGAAACTGAATTACAAAAGTATAAGCTATGTGAAGTGGTGAACCAACAAAAGCGGAATCTGAGATTAAAACAATTTATCGCTTTAATAGAAATAATTTAAAGCTTTTTTCTTACCCATTTGTTCTTTATAACAAGTTTCCATATATTCCCTTTTGCCCTGATGCTTTATATCCACCTCTTTTCTCCTTTAGCCTCTCTTTTCTCTTTCTTTCATATGGAATTAATTATATTAAGATACAATATATTAACTTGACAAAATAAGTGATTAAAAACTAAGCATCAGACAGGAAAAAAAACGATAGACTTGTTATAGGTTGATGAATGATGATATATAAATCGTTAACATAAATATATTTATGTAACGATTGGGTATATTGGATATAGATAGATTGAGACCAATATGGTTTATAATGTGTTTGCTATGACAGCAAAAGTGCTACTGTCTTGAAGACTACACCGATCAAACAGATGGCAAAGTTTGGATGGCAAAACAAAAAAAAACATTAGAGATAAATTTGTCACTTGTATATTTGGATAGGTAAGTCTGGTTACAGTTTTAATAGATATATTTTAGGCGTCAAAGTATTTTAGTTTTAATTGTTCTTAATTCACTAAAAAACAGTAGACTGTTTAATGAATCGGTTATATCTTCTACCAAAAACCCTTTAATAAAAAAAAAAAAATATATATATATATATCTTCTACCCAAAAAAAAAAAAGAATTGGTTATATCATACAGTAATTATTATCAACCGTTTCTAACCGACTCGTTCTTTTTCCCTTACCGCTAAAACACCTCTTACCGTACCACTAGTACCGTACGTACTTTGGTCGCCAATAATATGATCACCAAAAGTATTTAGTTTAAGTTTAGCATTACCACCTCCATTTCATAAAAAATGTTACATACATGTTTTGTGTTTTATTTTCTCTTTCATATTTTTTTTACTAATACAGTCAATATTTATTTTTAATTAATAAGCTAAAATTATATAAACAAAATTGAGATTTAGTTTTAAAATATGTATAGAAAAACATAAAACGATATTTTTGTGTTTGTGAAACAAAAAAAAAACTTTAAAACGAGAATTTTAATGAAATGAAGGGAGTATTAAGCTTTTTGAGAGCCGAGCTCATCGTCATTAGTGAAGAGGAACAACTTCTAACTGTTAAAAGAAAGAAAAAAAAATTCTAACAGGTGAAAAGCTACTCTCTCTATATATATGTATGTATCAATGTATGGTGGCAGATTACTTTGTTCTCTTCCTTTAAATTGAGCCCTCTAAAAGGACAGGAACCTCCTCGTGATCCTCCTTGTGTCCACAACCTAACATTTTATTCCCCTTTTACTCTATCTTCTTCTTCATTCTTTCTTCCTCTCCAAACCCTAATTTTCACAAACCCTCAAAATCATTTGAATATATTTTGAAGAAACATTTAGCATACACACACACATATATATATATATATATATCATCTGAAACTTGAAGCTAGCCACCACAAATTCTTCTTGATTCCTTTATCGTCTGATTTATAATAATTAAATATTATTTTCTATATAGATAGAGAGAGAGTACATAGGCTCTATATATGGCTTCCTCATCAGAATTAAGCTTGGATTGCAAGCCACAAAGCTACTCTATGCTTTTGAAATCCTTTAGAGATAACTTTCAGAGCGATCAAACCACACAAAAGCTCGAAGATCTTCTTTCTCGCCTAGAACAAGAACGTCTCAAGATCGATGCCTTCAAGCGTGAACTTCCCCTTTGCATGCAGCTCCTTAACAACGGTACATATATCCACTTACAAATATTTAGAGATCTATATATATTTATAGTTTGTACATAATAGGAATTAAAAGTCTTTCCTTTATCACAAAAAAAAAAACTAACTAAAACCATAAATTGTTTATACGTATAGAAGAGTTTTTGAATTTCTTTTTACTTTTTTGAAAAGATCTTTACTCATTTGTTTAAGAATTTATTTCATTAAAATCAGAGCTTGCTTTTGAATTCTTTGAATCACAAAACTTTTGTTTTCTCCCATCACTGAAATCAACAAATCTAACTAAAGTGATTTAAAGGTTATAAGGTTCATGTTATATATATCTCACTTTCATATTTTAAATTACTTTACCATCTTTTAATTTGTTTTTCTTTTTTCAGCTGTGGAAGTTTACAAACAACAACTAGAAGCATATAGAGCAAATAGTAATAACAATAACCAAAGTGTTGCCACAAGACCGGTTCTTGAAGAATTCATACCCTTAAGGAACCAATCCGAAAAACTGAATAACAAAGGAAGTAATTGGATGACGACTGCTCAGCTTTGGAGCCAATCCGAAACCAAACCGAAAAACATTGATTCAACTATTGATCAATCTCTTCCCAAAGACGAGATTGCTAATAGTCCAAAACTCGGACATTTTGATGCTAAACAAAGAAATGGCGGTGGCGCTTTTCTTCCCTTCTCTAAGGAACAATCTTTGCCTGAATTAGCTCTATCTACGGAGGTCAAGAGAGTCTCTCCGACCAACGAACATACTAATGACCAAGACGGTAATGATGAGAGCATGATCAACAGTGGCAATAACAATAATAATAATAATAACAATTCGAACAGCAATGGAGTATCGTCTACTACGAGTCAAAGTAATAGAAAGGCACGTCGTTGCTGGTCGCCGGACTTGCACCGGAGATTTGTCCAAGCTCTTCAAATGCTTGGTGGTTCTCAAGGTACAAATACACTTATTCTAGTTAATTAAATTTTAATTTGATATAGGTTTACAATGGATAATCTCCAAAAATTATCACAATGATTTTTAATTAGGAGTCTTATAACTGAATCCAAGTTTCAGTTAAGGTTTTATTCGAATCTAGGTGAAAAATAATATGGTATAGGTGAATTTAGATTTTTCTAAAGGATAATTTTTTAGTCATAAATATAATTAAATTTTCAAATTGATGTGTTTAAGTTTGTGTGTGTTTTTAGTTGTTCGTTTGTAATTCTTTTTTGAAGTAAAAACCCACAAATTATGATTTTTAGATTTTATTTGAAATAGGATTAACATCCAAAAAATTGTTTTCCTAATTTTTAGGAAATAAACTTTAATTTTTTTAAGAATCTTAACTAAATGGATAAAACTTCTATATTTTTCAAAATCTAAAACCAAAATCTATTTCAAAAGCTACAAACAATTAAGGTCTTAGTGTTAGAAATTAATGTTTAAGATTTTAGGTCTCGTAGATTTTTTGTGTATATATATTATAGTTAGATTATAGATTTAATTATGATTAATGATTCAATTTGGGTTTGACTAGCATATCAGTTACAAATTTGTAACTAATATATTGGTTACAATAACATCACAATTGTTACGACTACTAATACCGTCACATTTTCATTACAAATTATGACAAATTTCGGTTATGATATATTCCGTCACAATATTGTTACTAAATAACTACGCATTTGTAACGAATAAAGTTAATCACAACATCGTAACTAAAATATCACAAATTTGTGACAAATATTTTTCGTCTAAAAAATTAGTCACAATATTACTATTCTTTTGTATATAGTAAATATAGTAACTAAAGTGAAACTGAACATGTGATATATATGGAGCAACTTGACGTATCGTTCATTCAAATGTTAAGTTAATTTTTTTTAGGATTCAGTTTTTATATTTTCGGTTTATATTTGGACTTAACTTATTAAAAATAACCATGGTAATCTAATTAACATACGGTTTAATATTTGAATTGAACCTATTTACTATTGCAGTGGCTACACCGAAACAGATAAGGGAGCTTATGAAAGTTGATGGTTTGACCAACGATGAAGTCAAAAGCCATCTCCAGGTAAACCTACATCACAAGTCACCACAATATGCTTACAACTTTTTTAACTTGTAACTTTTTCATAAAGAAGAAAGAAAAAAACTCTATAGCTCGTAACTAAATACTTAACTGATGATATAATAATTTTAATAAACAGAAGTATCGGCTTCACACTAGAAGACCAAGCCCAAGCCCACAAACATCAGGTGCCCCAGGTCCTCATTTGGTGGTCCTAGGTGGCATATGGGTTCCACCGGAGTACACCACCGCACACGGTGGCACTCCGACTATCTACCACCATCAAGTCCACCACCACCACGCCACCGCAACGGGGCCGCCTCCACCACACTTTTGCTCCTCTCAAGAATTCTATACAACTTCACCACCTCAGCCGCCGCTCCATCACCACCACTTCCAAACGTTTAAAGGCTCATCTGGCGGCACAGCCGCAGCCTCTACTGATTCAACTCATCACCAGTTAACAGACAGTGCCGCCGATGAAGGGAAGTCACCGGAGAGTGGTGGTGGAGAGAGGAAAGGGTTGGCTGCTCTTAGGGAAGAAGGTGAAGATCAGAGCAGTATTAATGGAAGTGAAATAACTCTCAAATTCTAAATTATTTGTTCTTGATTATAATTAATGATTAGAGACGATTGAGATTCTAGGGCTAGGGTTTGTGGGGTGGCTACGTCACTAATTTCATTGCTTGTATCTCTCTATATACTTCTTAGTGAATTGTAGGAGGCAGCGAGTGTTTTTATCGAATATTATTAGTTATCATAATCAATCTAATTGGATATTATGCAACTTATCATTATGACCATCTTACTCTTATACGTAGCTAAAAATATGAATTTAAGGAGATTATTTTGTCTTCTATTAGTGCTTTATATATAGTTGGTGGATCATACTCTTACATGTTTGGATAATGTGGATCTGTGTAGGCGGTTAATTAATCATGCATGCCTATATTGATTAATTAATGGTCTAGGTGTTCAGTTTTTACTATATCAACTATTTATTGATTATAAGAAGTTTGTGGTTATAGAGTACATTTGAACAGTTAAAAGCTATACATATATAATGTATTATTTGTTTTGACCAAAAAAAAAAATGTATTATTTGTTTTTCCCTTGGACTCCGATCAGTAACACAAGTCAGCAGTTACCGCCTAACTTATTGTTTAAGACCATCATTTTAAATTTTACTGTTGAAATATTTTGTATTGAAGCATATTTTTTGTAATTCGTAATATAATCATCGTTCAGTTTTAAATATCTTGATTTGAACTTTATTTTATAATTTTGTTTATTTTGTCATTATATCTAACTAAATTTGCTTTCTGTATGTTGTTTTGAAATTTATAATGACTACGTACGTATTGAAACGTATCTTTATATTCTAAAAAGCATATAAATGTAAAATTAGATTGGTTTTAGAGTTTATTTTTTCGACCATCCCTCACCATTCATGTATCTATTTAACACACAATCGTGGATCATAATGGACAATACTCGTATCTTAATTACCTCGACATATATATATATATATATATATATATCTCCACAAAAAATCTGAATATTTGATTATAACAAAAATCAGTTTTATATTTGATTGGTATGATGCGTTTTCAGTTTTCATGTACAATATTACGCTCAATTGTTATAGATGAATGAAGTAGATATGGAGTGGTTAGTGGTCCTTAGAATTATGCTCTAAAAGTCAGCGATGTTCTTTTATTTTTCATTACATAGAAAAGTCTAAGCACGACCGTTACTTGTATCTATTTTTAATAAGTAACTATTTTACACTTTGCAACCCACAACAAAAATTAGTTGATGACACTAAACAATAATTATGAAAAAAAGAATTTTGGTTGGTTACACACCGTCTTACATGTTTTGGGTTGTTAGAGTCATTTAAAACGAACAACCACAGTTAATGACACTCAAGAGTCATATTTTTTTCAATGAGTATAAACTAATATGCATATAAAATTTATTTCGTGAAAGGGGCCACAAAGAAATTAAAACTCAAGAGTCATATTCACCCTATTTTCCTACTACATACAGTTTCAGACTACAAAATGAGAGTATTCTCATTCAATATCGGTGGCTAATTCAGCTTACAAAAGAATTTTGACATTTCATATTTCTTAAAACATTTTCATAAAAATGGATTTCCTTAATGAAATCTTTGTTCAAAATTGACGAAAATATCCTTGATAATTTGGAAAAGTTTGTCACTTTATTAATCAACCTGCTATTTAACTAAATACAATTCAGATCTTTTAATAAATTTTTTATAACATGTAATTTTGAAAATAAAACTTTTTTTTTTAGAAAAATAAAACTTTGTACCCTTGATTTCTCTTATCATCGTACATGACAGTAATTGTGTGTGTTTTCTTATAACTCAATTAGTTTAGTTTTACTTTGATAAACTTACAACTCAATTAGGTTATTTAACGAAGTTATTTACCTATATTTCAAATTTCGTATGCCGAAGTTATAAACTTATAATATGATAAAATGTGACTAAACAAGTTACAAAAACTTTAAATATTTTCGTAATGAAAACGTACGTCGAAAATAATTAGAAGAAATTAAAAATTAAACGTTGCAAAGAATAACAAGTTAACGACGATTATTCCAAGACAACAAAATCTGCAGAAACCATCAAAACCAATGTTGGGTTAAGTTTTGAGTTCTGACCTGACACATGGGTTAATAATTACCGTTTTAGGTATAAAATAACATATACCCACTACCTATGAACTAATAATTATGAATAATGATACAAAAAAAGTATTTAACTACCATACTTCGAATATATCGTGCACCAACCATAGTCCATAGAGGACTAGAGGGCCAGGTCAGCATTAAATCACATAGATAATGCAAAAAAAAAATCTAAAATTTGTCAATTCCCAACTTTCTTTTTCCATCGTACATTCTGATAACCATTAAAGAAAACACTAATATTTTCTATTGTTTTCCAAAATGCTTTATAAAAAAACTGTTGAATTTATTTTTATTGAATCCAGACCATAATGGACTCACGTTCAAATCACGATTAATTGGCTCTGCTATTATTTTGACTAAGAATATTTAAATCGTACCAAACGAATTTACCATGTACCATATATATACATATACATTTTTGGAGTTTGGACACTGAAATTTCAGATTCTTGTCTGTGGTTAAACCTCGGAACTAGAGAGCTGGTATGGTCTTATCAGTCACTTTTATTAATAAACTCAGCTTTCTCTATCCGAAGATCTCTCATCCTTTCTCATCTTTCTCCTTCTTTTCTTGGATTGTGTTTTAGCTTTTGGTTCAAGAAAAACTTGCTTTGGTCCATTCTTTATAAGAGAAATCATCATGAGATTGCTTCTTGGTCTCTTGTTTCTCTTGGCCTTAACCACCAATTCACGTAAGCTTTCTATATTTTTTGTCACTTTCTCTCAAATTCTTCACTACAAGCAAATCTTTTTACAATATGGTCTCCACCAATCACAATGATCTGTAATGGGTTTTCAAAAGAACACTTTTTAATCCAAATCATCCATTGTTCTTGAGATTTTAAACTAAACCCAAACCGTCTTGTTCTGTTTCTAGGTGCAACTTACTGTCTATGCAGAGATGGTATTGGAGAGAAAGATCTTCAAACATCAATAGACTATGCATGTGGAGTTTTAAAAGATTGTACACCAATTCATGACAAAGGTCCTTGTTACCAACCCAACACAGTCAAAAGCCATTGTGATTGGGCAGTTAATACTTATTTCCAAAGATCTGGTCAAATCTCTGGAAGCTGTGATTTCTCAGGAACTGCAACTACCAGCCCAAATCCTCCTTCAAGTAACTCATCTTAAAAAAAAAAACTAAATCTATAAAATCTAAAATTGTTGGGTTTTGTGAAGTTAAATCTGCAATATTTTTGATGATTTCCTCTGTTTTTTAATTTGTTTTTTTTTTTGCAGCTGTGGTTACTGGTTGCATCTATCCTTCAAGTCCTGGGTATGTTTACTGAATATTAATTTCCATTAAACTCAAATGTTTTTACCAAAAAACTTCTAAAAAAGCGAAAACCAAATTTATATGCATTTTGAGTTCTTGTTTTTTTTTTTTTTTTTGGTAAAATGAGTTCTTGATTCTTTTCACAAACAAAATACATAAATGTCATTTCTACTTTTTCTTTTAACTTTTCAAGATTTGGTAAAAAGATTGTTTGGTTAAACTTGTCTTTCATTTTACATAACGTGACTTAGAAGTTTGGTGTTGTTTTTACCTGTTTTTGTCTTTACAGAAGTGCAGGAACAACTCCGACGACTGGAGGTTCTCCAGGAACACAAACATTTCCGGGACCTCCTGCGTTTGGTCCGACCGGAGTTTTTGATCCTTCAGGCAATAATGGTGCTTCGAGTTTGTTCATTTCAATCACCCTCACACTTGGTTTCTCCGTCATTGCGTTTCTATAAAAGGCTGTGAGTGATTAGAAAGTGGAGCTGACGTTTCTAATGTACGGATGAGATTTTGCCACGTGTGAATGCAAGTTCTTTGAGGCAGACATCCACTTAGGGCGTTGGCTTTGTTGTTTAGGCTATTTTTATTTCATGTATGTAAGAGTAAAGTGTTGATAATGGAATCTTTCTTTTAAATGTTTAAATGCAGAGTAAAGAGAACACCTAAAATTAAAGGGGAGATTGCTAGAATAACCCAAAAAAGGTTAATAACCAGACTAATTCACATAAGTGTTTAATTTCTAGATAGTTTTTCATTCTCAAAATAATTTTTTAAGTATATATAATTTGTTCTTTTTAACGGATATTAATTTTTAATATTTATTGTACTTTGTAAAAATACGGATATTCAAATTTTTCGAATCAAATTAAAACGTGAATCGTAGCGAATCAAACAAATATTTTGCCAATCCTAACTCATAATCCTTGCGTGTATGTTATACAAAATTTTTGCTGACAACGTTAGACCAACTATTTTGTTAGTGCATATTGCTAATAAATCTTTAGAACTAGATTGAAATTTTCTAAATTCGTATTAGGTAAAGGGGGTCGGGGGTTCTTGACCATAGTGGTATGGGTCTCGAGTCGACTAATCGAAAATAAGCAAGAGTGAAAATTTTATTCTTTTGGACTACTTTACGTTATTTTCCCACGTAGACATCTAATTTATCAAATAGATTTCTTAAATAATTTAAGTGTTGCAGAATACACGGGTTATTTATCAAAATTGGAAATAAATGAGCTCTAACCAAATTTTTGTCCATCTAAACTTTTTTTTTAATTATCAATTTTCCTAAACTATTCTTGATTAATACCATTTTTTGAAAAAACCCCAGATAAGCATGTAGATACACAACTATGAAAAAGGTTTGAAAGAAATATTTTTTGATTTTAGACAGTTTTATATAGATTTTTATCTTGATGAAAATTGATCTAAAAATTTCAAATATGTTTTTTAATATTCAAATTACGTACTCTAACACTTGTACATGTTCTACGAAATTTAGATTAAGTATTCTAACACTTGAACACATAAAACTCTAAATTATATTTAGTAGTATGACACCTGTAAAATTATTTTATGGATATGCCACTGGTATGATATCTCTTATTGTTTTGTGTTTTTATTCAATGTTTATAATTAACCCACATTAAATTTAATTTTGAAAAAAGCATAAGAAATGTTTGGTTTTCGGAAACTGCATGTTCAAACTATAATTAAATTGTAAACTTAGTGCACTTATTTTTAAACCTAAACTCTTAAACACATTTCAAGAATTTCTCAATTATATAAAAAACAAGACAAATCGTAGCTCTTTTATTTAAAAATCCTTATTAAAGACTTTACTAGTAAATTCCATATTAAAAAAAAACTTCACAAGTAAATTCTTCTTGTTTTTTTGTAGAGACTTAACTAGTAAATTCCATATTAAAAAAGACATGTATAAAGTATTTATTTGAGAACCCTTTTTACCAAAAAAAAAAGTATTTATTTGAGATCTGAAGATTTGAGAATAAAAAAAAGTTTTAATGAAATTTAATTTAAATTTTGGAGATTAGCTGAACATCTAAAAACAAAAAACCAGACCCGTTGATTCTTCTCCATTCAACGGTTCAATAGCATACACACACAAAGTTACGATCTTTCTTCCCATACCTTATAAAAACTTCCATAGGTAATAATCATTGAAAAACCCCTTTCCAAGTTTTCCAATTTCACTGAACAAACAAACAAAAAAAAAAAAAACTAACTTTCCCGGTTAAGCAAAATTCGCCATGGATGCTCAGCAACGGAGAACTGAAACTCCTCGCGCGCCACCGGTCGGAGAACCCGGCGGCGATGTAACTTCTATTTTCATTGCGTTCGGTGTTTTCGCTGCAATAGCCGCTTTGGTATCTCGCCTTTTCTCATTTGATCTGTGTCAAGATTTCGATAATGTTTATAAACGCATCATCCCAACTGAATCAGTTCTCTTAAATGTTTCATCTTTCCGATTCTTAGTCAACCCTTTTCGAAATGTGTGTGCTTTGTATCACAAGTTGACTTGATGACTTTGTATTCTTATGGACCTAGATTTTTATCTTGTTTCGTTTTAGAGTTTAGAATCCTTATGTTAAGGTGCAGTGTAAGGTCACAACCACACTGTTTTTGGAACCTATTTGAGAGATATAGAACTAAAAAAGTAGCTTTTGGTTTTCTTGATCTTGCTTTAACTTGGAGTGATAAGTTCATGTAATGGATTATGAATAGGTTATGTTTCCTTCATCGTTGGTGCATCAAGTTCCTGAAGGTCATGTTGGAGCGTATTGGAGAGTGGTGCTCTTCTAAACATTATCACAGAGCCAGGTATTATGATTATGATTATCCCTTTTCGTAGTTTTATTGCGGTTTTGGTTCTTTTGTTAATTGAAGTAAACTTTGTTGCTTAAGGTTTTCATCTGAAGCTGCCTTTTATAACGAACTATGAGCCTGTTCAAGTTACTCTACAAACAGATCAAGTGAGTTTTATACCATAAAAAGCTTGGATGTGTTTAGATTGTAGCTTTTCTTACTCTTTAAGTTTATGTGCTTTAGGTGAAGGATATACCATGTGGTACCAAAGGAGGTGTCATGATTACCTTTGAGAAGATAGAAGTAAGACTAAAGATTTTTTTTGCTCTGATATGTTTAAAGTTTACTAATCTTAATTGCATGTATTGACCAGAATAAAAATGTTTCTAGGTTGTTAATCGACTGCGTAAGGATTATGTCTATGACACTTTGCTCAACTATGGTGTGAACTATGATAACACATGGATATATGACAAGATTCACCATGAGATCAACCAGTTCTGCAGCTCGCATTCGCTTCAGCAAGTCTACATTGACATCTTTGACCAGGTATTGTACTTTACTATACTGGGAAAGCGTAATCTTAATGGAAACAGATAAACATTGATCTTAATGGATTGGAAGCTTATTGCAGTTTAACATTCAGTGCGAATATTATGCTCACGTTATTGACTAGTTAATTGCAGTGACTAAAGCTTACTTTGATGATTTCTACACTGTGTGTGATATCTGGACAATATATAATGATTCTCGCTAATTTATTCGATCAATGTGTTTCAGATCGATGAACGAATGAAAGATGCTCTTCAGGCTGATTGTACACGTTATGCTCCAGGAATTGAGATTATTAGTGTGCGTGTCACAAAACCAAAGATTCCAGAGAGTGTAAGGCGAAACTTTGAGCAAATGGAAGAGGAACGCACTAAGGTACACTCTTTTTGTCCCATGGCAATTCAATCCCCACTGCTTTTCTCATATCGCCAATTCATGGAATCAAATTAGCAATACAGAATGATTTAAGACTGTTTACACAATTGGAATGAATTTTTTGAAGGTCTTGATTGCTATTGAGAAACAAAGAGTTGCTGAGAAAGAGGCAGAGACAAAGAAAATAATGGCCATTAGTGAAGCAGAGAAGAACGCCAATGTAAGCAAGATTCTAATGCAACAGAAGCTGACAGAGAAAGACAGTTCACGGAGAGAAGCTGATATCGAAAATCAGATGTATCTGGATCGTCAAAAGAGTCTCGCGGATGCAGATTACTACCGGTAATAGCCAGTCTCCATTCTCATTTATTTCCCTTCTGAAATAAGCAAACAAAGATCATATACTGCATAAACGGGTCTAATGTTTACTCTTGTTCTATAATCAATGTCCCTAGTGTTCTGAAAGAAGCTGAAGCAAACAAGTTGAAGCTCACCCCTGAGTTTCTTGAACTCAAATTCATCGATGCCATTGCTCGTAACACCAAAATGTTCTTTGGGGACAAGGTCTTGCTCATTTCTCAGCTCTCATTTCTCATTTCTGTTTCTGCTTCTGCTTCTGCTGTTCTGAAGTAGTATATATCTTTACTGTGTAGGTACCTAACATGGTGTTGGATCAAAGGC
>CM051380.1:4974098-5074098 GCA_028015245.1 Cardamine occulta | reverse complement strand
TTCTTGGGAACTTCCTAAATCATCCAACAAAGGACAAATCTGATGATGGAAACTTGGAAATGGCCACGGATTCATAGAACAGTTGTTTCAGTCCCCCTCAAAACAAAACTTTCTTTTCATTTTTGCATAACTTAGTAGTGAAACTTGGTAGCTTCTCTTGTCGCTATCATTTTACTGTAACCCAATCTTCTAATAAAACATTGTTTTGTCTGAAAATGAATCTCATTGGGACTAGAAAGCTAATTCGCATAAAAAACGACTACATATTCTCTGTTTTAGTAACATGCGATGATCCCTTGTCAAAGTGAGATTCAAAGTCCAAACAAATCTGAGCTTTTTCTGGTCTTATTAGGCTGAAAGATTGAAAATACCGATGTGTCTTGAACTCCTTTATTGGCATATCTTATGATATACACATGTAACCTTCTCCACACAACCATCACCAACACACATGCAGAAACAGAGAAGATCCGGTTTAGACAAACCGGACAGGACTCCAAAGCGGTGGGGTTAACCAGGTAAGAGGCAAAGCCCATAAATATCACAAGAAAAGAAAGTAGAAGAAGAAGAAGAAGATGTATGTGCTTGAGAGCAAAGCAGGAGCTATAGGATGTATGATACTTTCATTATGTTGTTTGGGAAGTTGGCCAGCGATTTTGACTCTTTTGGAGAGAAGAGGTCGTCTTCCTCAACACACTTTTCTTGATTTCGCTACCGCTAATCTCTTAGCTGCAATCGTGATCGCGTTTTCGCTCGGTGAGATTGGTAAAAGCACGGTTCGAACACCTGACTTCACCACTCAGCTCCCTCAGGTTTTGGTCCTTTTTTCTTCTTGTTCTTGATTTTTCTTATATATTTGACTTTGATTGGTAATCCTAAGAATTTTACAGGATAATTGGCCCTCCGTATTGCTTGCAGTCGCCGGCGGCGTTCTTCTTAGCGTTGGGAATTTAGCGACTCAATACGCGTTTGCGTTTGTTGGTTTATCAGTCACCGAAGTTGTAGCCGCAAGTATCACCGTTGTCATTGGTATGCATCCTCCAACACAACATGTGAAATTTTCTTTTAAAATTTAATATTCTCTAAATATTAAACATTTTGAGTTGACCAAGATATGTATGATCTATGATGTATCTAGTGTTTTATATTAATGATATATCATCATTCGGGTTTAAATTCGGTAGAATATATTTTTTTTTTTTTGACAATTTTAGTTCTTCATAAAATATTTCTTTTCAAAAATTGATACACCAAACACAAACAAAACAAGATATATATTTTTGTTGCATTTGGTATTTACATTTACAGTTTAGAAAATAATTGGTTAACGTACTTAAAGTTATGGGTTCAGTTAAAACTCAAACGCAAACAAACAAATAGAAGATGAATTAATTACTTTGTGTTTGGGTTTATGATGAATTAATTACTTTACGTTGTTCTGGTTTCTTGTGTGTCACGGTGAGTTTTTTAGGTACGACGTTGAATTATTTATTGGACAACAAGATAAACAAAGCTGAGATCCTTTTCCCCGGCGTAGGTTGCTTCTTGATCGCTGTTTGCCTTGGCGCTGCGGTTCACGCTTCTAATGCAGCTGATGTCAAAGCGAAACTCAAGTCTTTACCTAGCGAGCCTAAAGCTGAGACAAAGTACGATGTTGCTCCCTTCTTTTGCCATTGTTCCATGTGTTTAAAAACTTGTTCTGTTTTAACAAAAATCTGATATTTTTCAGAGATTTGTATTCTTCCATTAAAAATGGTGAAGACAACCCTGAAAAAGGTAAAAACCTATATATTGCTTTGTGTGAAGATATATGCAAAGCAAAAGAATGAAAATTTCAAAACTTTTGATCAAAGTTGTGATGTTTTCTTGTTTGTCGTTACCATTAACAGAGAAAAATGATGTTGAATCTCAAGAGAAACAAGCGGGAAAAGCGAAAGCCGGGACTGTAGGATTCTTTGTAGAGCTAGAGAACAAAAGGGCAATCAAGGTTCAATTACAATGACCAAAGAGAAAAACACACACCCGAAAACCGAACTCAAAGTTCGAAACTTTTTTTCAAAGATTACATACCAAGAGGAGAGTATATAACTACTCGGTGTTTTAAACCTCGCCATTCGCTGGTCTTTGGGAAGAGCATAATGATTGGACTATTTATAACGCTCTTCGCGGGAATCTGCCTTTCTCTATTCTGTCCTGCATTCAACTTGGCAACAAATGATCAATGGAGTACATTACCAAAAGGCGTACCTAAGCTTGTTGTCTACACCGCCTTTTTCTACTTCTCGATCGCGGGTTTTCTCGTGGCTTTGATTCTAAACCTCATATTTCTTTACCGGCCTATGGCAGGCTTAGCGAGATCATCGCTTAAGAAGTATGTAAATGACTCTAAAGGTAGAGGTTGGGCTGTTTTTGCTGGATTCTTGTGTGGGTTTGGTAATGGTTTGCAGGTTAGGTTTTGTTTCTTCAAATTTATTGATCTCAAGTTTTCGTTTTGATATGAGAGTATATATATAAGCTCTGTTTTTGGTTTAGGCACTTCCTGTTGTGAGTACATTTTGGGGAATAATTTTGTTCGGAGAGTATCGGAGATCGTCAAAGAGAACTTATGTGCTTTTGGTTAGCATGTTGGTCATGTTTGTGGCCGCCGTGGCTATTCTTATGGCATCTTCCGGTCACCGGAAATGATGAACTTCTCTTAGTTCTGTTATACACTTGAACATGCATATTACGCATAACAATAATTCAATGTTTTTACAGTTTAAAAACATTTTAGAAATAGCTAATAAATATAATCATATTCATGTCTATTGTCTTACTTTGATGAACTTTTAGATGAAAGTCAAAAAAGTTCGGTAGTTGTCGTTTTACAGAATTAATTTCTCTTTAGTATATACGAAAATATTGGAAAAGTCAAAAGTATCCAAAGACTGAAATATTTTGTAATTATTCAATTGATTCTTTCTAAAATTGAAATTAAATTTCCATAAATGTAAAACTGAGTCAATGTTCAGTATCCATCCCCACATTCTCTGAACAAAAGATCTAAACAGTTTCGTTCATGTGGTTGAAACTCTCTTGAAGTTTATTTGCAGAAGTGATATTATCCTCTGTTCTTGCAAGAACCTAGCAAAAAGGTAGCGTCTTTTTTTTTTATTTTACCCATTTTGATTATTTGATTCTAATTATCTTAAAAATCTCAACTTTTCTTGTCATGAATAGTTTATGAGCATATATATCTTCGGAGATAGAACATCCAGTTTTGATGTCAGTAAAAATTCCAAAACTTTGATTGGATTTGCACATAAAAACCAATAACTGAAAACAGAGGATTAAGATTTCATTACCAAGAGAATCAAGAATCATTGGAACAATGATTGATGTCTTATGTGGTTTCTTAATCTGATTTTAAGGGTTAGATAATTATGCAATTCTCCAAGCATCTTTTGCCTTAACCGACATTTTTTGCTTGCAGGGCTGATCCATTTTTATCTGTTTGTTTGGCTGGAAAATATGTATCTAGTGGAGAGCAAAGGAGGTGCCATAGCTTGTATGCTTTTAGCTTTACTATCTCTAGGGACTTGGCCAGCAATTCTAACACTTTTAGAGAGACGTGGACGTCTTCCTCAACACACTTATCTTGATTACTCCATCACAAATTTGTTGGCTGCCATTATTATAGCTTTCACTTTTGGTCAAATCGGGTCTACAAAACCCGATAGCCCGAACTTCATCACTCAGCTTGCTCAAGTATATACAATCAACCACTTTTTGGAGATGTATGCAAAGAGAAGGTTATATTCTGTTGTGGAAGTAAATATCTTCTTTTGTAGGATAATTGGCCATCTGTTATGTTTGCAATGGTGGGCGGGATCGTGCTTAGCCTTGGGAATCTAGCTACTCAATATGCTTGGGCTTTAGTAGGCTTATCAGTTACAGAAGTCATTACATCAAGCATCACTGTAGTCATAGGTTAGATCATGGACTTGTATATACCCATACTTTTGGTTTAAAAGTTGTTACTTTATCATTCTTGTTTTCTAACTTTCAGGCTCAACTTTGAACTATTTCTTGGATGATAAGATCAATAAAGCCGAGATCCTTTTCACCGGTGTGGCTTGCTTCTTGATGGCAGTTTTTCTTGGTTCAGCAGTTCATAGATCCAATGCGGACGATAACAAGGCCAAGCTAAGAGATTTCGACGTGGCTAAGCAAGAGTAATCAAGATTCAATCTCTTACTTCATTGTCATAAACAATCTGTTTGCTTACTGATATACTAATCTTGCCTCTCCAGAGCTTCAGGTCCATCTACTGAAATAGAGACAAATTCATCAAAAGACCTAGAGACTAATGTTACTAACAGAACATCGGCGAAACCAAAAGAAGGGACAGCGAGTTTTCTTATAGAGCTTGAGAACAAAAGAGCCATAAAGGTAGAAAATTTAGTTAAATATTATGATTTCTTTTATTCCATTTACTTGGTATAGTTGTAAAATCTGTTGTTTTTAAAATTGTAGGTGTTTGGGAAAAACAAAATAATCGGACTAGGGATAAATTTCTTCGCAGGTCTTTGCTTCTCCCTCTTTTCTCCAGCGTTTAACTTAGCCACAAACGATCAATGGCACATATTGAAACAAGGGGTTCCAAAGCTAGTCGTTTACACAGCATTTTTCTACTTCTCTGTTTCTTGCTTTATCATTGCATTGATCCTCAACATTGGATTACTCTATTACCCTGTTCTTGGTCTTCCAAAGTCATCTTTTAAAGCTTACTTAAATGACTGGAATGGCCGTGGATGGGCCTACTTGGCGGGTTTTCTTTGCGGTTTTGGAAACGGTCTTCAGTTTATGGGCGGTCAAGCCGCGGGATACGCTGCTGCTGATTCTGTTCAGGTTTAGAAAATCACATTTTTTCCAAAATATTTTTGAAAAATTTCAAGAATCAATCTTTATAATGGTTCTGACTTCTGAATCAATGGTTTGAATTATTTGTGTTTCAGGCGCTTCCTCTTGTGAGTACATTTTGGGGAGTGGTTTTGTTTGGAGAATACAGAAGATCGTCGAGAAAAACTTATTTACTTCTCTTCAGTATGTTGTTTATGTTTATTTCAGCTGTTGCAGTTCTCATGGCTTCTTCTGGACATAGAAAGTAAAAAAAAACTCAGTAGTGATATAAATGTATAAGTAGTTTGTCTCTTTCCGTAAATGTAAATACTTTAGATGTACATTTTAATTAGAATGATTCTAGATAATTATTTTCCAGGCTTTTAAGTAGTTCGCGCATCTAAACCTATCAATCGGATGTCTAAACCAAAAATATTAGATAAACCGAATTTTGTTTCCAAATAGGCTGTTTGATGTTAGATCGGTCCAACAAAAATTAGATTGGGACTTGTTTACACTTAAAATCAAACTGTTTGGGCCCTTTTCTAAACTTATTTATTAAGAAGATTTCTGATTATGATGTTCTAAATTTCTTATACAAAAGAAGTGTAGGCCATGGATTGGCGTACTTGTATCTTATCCACTTGGACTGGGCTTGTCTTTTCCCACTCCATTTCGTTTTGGATTAAAGTAGATGAAACTCCACCACCATTAGAACAATTGGCCGCCAGTTAGAATCTTAGAGACCCTAATAGAACATGATGTGCAGCAAAAGGCTTGTCCTGAGTTCAAGACAATGCTTTGGAATCACTAGTGATACGAGTAAAATTATTGAGTTCATTTGGCAAAATATACAATCCTATAAATTTATAGGCATAAATACAAAACAAAGAATCCAGCTATAAAAGAATCGAGACAAAATTTTCTTTTGTTTTGGAATATGTTTCGTCTTTTTTTTCCTGCAAAGAATAGAGAGTATAAGATGAAAGATCTTATATAATTATAAATGGTAGTATTTTTTTAATGCAACATAAGTTATCTGTCTATATAGTACAAAAAATCTAGTTTAATGGACAGTTGGTCGTACTACTGTCTATCAAACGCAAGTGGACGATAAGTGAAAGGACCATAAATCTCACTACTTTACTACAATCAATGTTTCAGTTGTCATGTACACTAGATCTCTACCCATCTTTAAAAATAAGGGCACTTAGTTATATGATATCATATGAATTAAAAATTAATAGATAGTAATGCTTTTTTAAAATTTAATTATCTCTCATGCATAATCCTAAATGTCATCTTTATCTCTAACTCTACCCTATTCATCTAATAATCCCTAAAATATGGGCAACGCTTGTAAGTGTCCCCTTTTTCCCTAACTATCTTGATCACTAATCTAATAAATTGTAAATGTCACATTTATCACTAACTTTATCATATTACCTGTTATTAATTCGGTTACCTCATTATTATAATTAATTTGGTGTTCCCATCTTTAATGGTAATGTTCATGTTAGCATGTTTACAAAGTATTTGAACAAAAGCTGCACAAGTTCAGCTACCCAAGTTCTCCAAAAATATAAGGATAATATATTTGTTACAATGATATGAATTAGGTAATCTACGGTGAAAAATGACTAAATGTTTAAACTATTGTAATATCTAACCGTCAAAAATAATGGAGTCCACCTATGAAAATATTATTATCATGGTAATTTTACTGGTTACATTGGTATCAATTACAGTATCTAATATGTAAAATTACTAAATATTTTAACAAACCAATATTTAAACATTAACAATGATAGAGTCAAAGGTATTATGGATATTATTATCATGGTATTATATTTGTTACATTGACATGCAACTACTGAAAATTGAAATCAATATTTAACCATTGACATAGAATTATATTTGATTTCAATATTAATATCCAGAATAAGTTATGACTTGTTTATAATAAATCGTTTACCATTTATTATTTTTAACTTTTTTTATTTTTATTATTTCAATTCTTTTGAATAAATATTATATAATTTTATTTGGTGAAGACATAACTTTCATTAATCATCAAGCCGAACCAGGAGCCACCCGAAAGTTTAGAGCAGCTTTTGCAATAGAGTCGCTAACAAATTTGCATTTATACAAACATAACAAAAGTTTTTGATCCAAAAAAATTAATATACATGAGGGAAATAAACTGTTAGAACTAGATCTTGGAGCAGAAACTTAGGAAGCAATTGTGTGAAAGAAAATCAGAATTCATTCGATCATTTTGCTCTCAATCGTCCATAAATAGTTAAGATTAGATGGCTAGGACTAGGATTAAATCTAATTAAAGCTATGTAATCTTAACAATTAACATGTTTTCCATATGAGGAAATTGGTTTCTCACAAGTCACATCCATATGAGTTAGAAGGATTAGAGTCCAACCATTTGCATCATTATAGATAGATAGACCCAACGTCACTTTCATTACATTAAATTAAACCGAGATTAAATTAAAATATTCTCAAAATCTGATTGCTAACATTTACTTTTGTACCAAACAAACCTCAAATCTAACCAAAACTAAATTAACATGTATACTAAAACAGATTTGATTATATACACTCATTGGGTAAACCTATTCTACTACTTAGTAAAACTTTTTTTTTTTTGCCTAAATATATCTCAAACGAAGATTACGGACTTTATTTATGTTTATCAAACTAATCAAACTCAAACCTAATTGAACCCATCTAACCAATTATATCAAAACAGCCTATTTTATTAACATTTACACCAAACTAAAATTTATTATCAGCTTTATCTAGTCTTTTAGTCTAAAACCGAATCGAATTCGAAATCCGAACATGACAAAACCTTTTTGGAAAGTTGAATCAAACCGGAAAAAAGCGAGGTTCTAATTCGGTTTAATCCCACCAAAATTAAACCAAACAAACCGGAAGAAAAAAAAAAATCCCTAGTTTCTACAAAACAGACTCTCTTATCTCTTTTCATCATCTTCACTTTATCTAAAAGCCAAACAAGTGAACAACAATGGACTCCGAAGTCGCCTTCGAGAGATCTCCGGCATATCGAGTCTACAAGAGTGGCCGCATCGAGCGTCTCTTAGGAGAAACAACCGTTGCACCATCTCTAAACCCACAAAACGGCGTCGTCTCAAAAGACATCATCTATTCACCGGAGAAAAACCTTTCCCTCCGCATCTTCCTCCCGGAGAAAATCTCCGACGTCACCGATACAAAGCTCCCTATCCTCATCTACTTCCACGGTGGTGGTTTCATCATAGAAACAGCTTTTTCTCCAACTTACCACACTTTCCTCACATCAACAGTCGCCGCCACTAATTGCTTAGCCATCTCAGTAGATTATCGCCGTGCACCGGAGTTTCCGATTCCGATTCCATACGAAGATTCATGGGATTCACTCAAATGGGTTCTCACTCATATCTCCGGAACCGGACCGGAAAATTGGATAAACAAACACGGAGATTTCGGAAAACTTTACCTCGCCGGAGATAGCGCCGGTGGAAACATAGCTCATCATCTTACAATACGAGCTAAAAGAGAGAATCTTGAAAAATCTGTAATCTCTGGAATTATCTTGATTCATCCATATTTTTGGGGGAAGACTCCAATTGATGAATTGGAAACAAGAGACGTCGCGAGAACGAAAGGTGTTGAAGGAAGTTGGAGAATTGCGAGTCCAAATAGTAAAGAAGGAGTTGATGATCCATGGCTCAATGTGGTCGGATCCGAATCATCGGATCTATCCGGATTAGGTTGCGGGCGGGTTTTAGTAATGGTAGCTGGAGATGATCTGTTTGTGAGGCAAGGTTGGGGTTACGCAGCGAAGCTGAAGAAGAGTGAATGGGAAGGTGAAGTTGAGGTAATGGAGACTAAAGATGAAAGCCATGTTTTTCATTTAAAGGATCCTAATACTGATAATGCTCGTCAAGTTGTGAAGAAACTTGCAGAGTTTATTATTAATAAGTAATGAGTTTGTCGAAAGAGATAAACAATGTGTAAGGAATAAGTTGGTATTATTCGCCATTGATGTTGCATAATTATGCAGTCACATTTAGGATAAAAGCCAAGATAATTCAGTCAATATTTCAGTTACTTTTCTTTCAAGTAACTGAAAGAAAGACGATTAATTAGGTTTTCCTCAATTTTTATTCGTATTGGTTTTAGTTTGGTTTGAATATGAGTGCAGTTAATCGAGTATATCTTGTGGTTTTAATTTGTTTATTTTAGATTCACATGAAAAATTGTAACGTGAGAGATACATGATCATATAAGTTAGATTTCCAAAAAGACGCTTCATCAAAATTATAGGAAATATTAAAATTGTTAGAGCATCCACGGGGTCTCTTTTTTTTTTTTTTAAAAACAAAATTTATTTTTTATTGTCGCAACGAATCATGTTGCGACACGTGGCAATTTTTTGGAAGACCCTGTGTTAAGTGTCTTGCCCAAAACACTTTTAATCCATGGAAAAACACAATATGGCGGACCTCACATAGAAACACACTCCAAAATATCACCGATGGAGGTGGTCTTAAAGATAATATAATATTTATTGTGAATTAAAGGTTTTATTTAAAAGAACATCCCCTTTAATACTGTATATATCCCCTTTAAGATAGGATTTGACCAAATAGAAGTCACCTGTTATTAGATTTTATCTCAAAATTAATATATTTGTTATATATACCGTCTATATATAGAGTTAAGAGTATTTTAAAGTTTTGAACTTGCAATAATTAGGTTTTCTTTGGTCATAAATCCTAAAACCTAAACCTAGATCCATTGGCATGCTCAGCAGGTAAGCGCAGACAGGGATACGCCGAACGATTTGATGAGAGAAGAAAAGAAAAGAAAAGTGTCTGAAAATCAAGATTGGGCTAAGCTTTGTCCTGATCTTTTGCGAAAGATCATCGAAAGCTTGAACTCTATTGATTTTTACCGAGCAAAAATTGTTTGTTCAGATTGGTATTCCGTTTGGAAAACATGTGTAAAGCGGCGTTTGTGTCCATGGCGGTTCATATACAAACATGATTCATCCATGTTGCTCGATCCGGGTGAAGACAAGATTTACTCAACCCAATACATCGGACTCTCTGACAAGAGCTATTTCATGGCTAGCTCAGGAAATTGGCTATTGATGGTAGATTCTCCTCTAGATTTCTATATTTTCAACTTGTTAACGTGCAAAAGAATCAATCTTCCATCAATGGAGTCTCCAGTTCGCGGTGCGCAAGTGAGATTCGAGCGAAGCAGTGAATCAGGGTAACGCGAGTGGGGACACTTCGTCGAGCCTTGTCGTAAGGATCACGTGTCGGAAGACATCTTCGGATGCAAAAGATCAGCTGTTCTGTGGATAAACGAGAAGACAGGAGATTATGTGGTTGCTTGGATTTTTGATAAGCATTACTTGTTCACATACAAGAAAGGAGATGATTCGTGGTGGAATTGGAATATGGATTGGGAAACCGGAGGAACAAATTTAGGTTATTTGGATTTGGCTTATAAGAAGAGTAAGCTTTATCTCTATACTTCCGATGAGCACATCAAGATTATTGATTTCTCTGGAGATTTCCCTAAAGAAGAAATCGAAAAAACCCCATATCTGGATCATCCTTTTCACTACATTACGCGAGGATGGGAACACATTTTTAAAAGGAGAATAGCAATTCAGAAAACAGGAGAGGTTTTGATCATCTTGAGTTTATTAGATGCTAGGGATAAAATGAAATATTTGTTTTACATCTTTAAGATGAATCTTGAGAGTGGAAAATGGGAAAGAGTGGATTCTATTGGAGATGATGAGATGCTCATATTTGGTCATGGGGTTACAATAAGAGCACCGGTTCAAGATGTTGGTGATGGATTCAAGAGTGGTTCAATCTGTTTCGTTAAAGATGACCTTTGGCCAGGATATGAATGTCCTTCACATTGCGGTGTCTTCGATCTTGCCACAAGTAGAATCAATTGGTCTAACAAGTTCCGATTTCATATAATTAAAACTCAATGGTTTGTTCCAGGATTTGCTTAGTCTTTTGGTTAACTAGTTTTCTTCAATTTTGATTGAAGTATCTTTGGGTTTGTTTTTGGTAACACGAAGTATCTTTGGTTGTTGAAGGCTTTTTCTTCTTCTCCTTTTTTGTTTTGATTTTTTTAAAATTGATTTGTAGTAAAATGGCAGCCGTTGACTTCTGAACTAGGATCTAATCGAAACGCAACTGGAGATTAATCTATTTTCTTACCAAATTAAACGTGTTCTTGTTTTTTTTGTCACTCAAACGTGTTCTTGTTATCTAGCTATATATGTAATAAATATCCTGCTAACTACTACTTCTAGTTCACTTTTCAAGAAGAAGGTAAGATGCGAGGTTTTTTATTTAGAGGAAATCAAATAAGAGATTCGTGAATACTACTCCTATTGATAATCATCACATCTTGACAAATAAGTTAATTTTAGATTGGATGTGAGTCACTATATTTAGATCATGAAAATAAATAATTATATCAAAATTTATAATTATAAAAATAAATCTGGAAAAGAAATAGCTATATATTAAAAAATCTTTTTAAAAGAATCTATAATATATTTCTAAAAGAAATTATGCATGTGGCAAATGTCATAGACTTTTTGGTAATTATGTGAATGATAAAATAACTTGTACGAAAATATTATCTGGGAAGTTGGATTGTGTAATGGGTTCATAAATTAACTATTAACCCATCAATTTTTAATATGACTATATAAATAAATATAAATATCATCACCATCATCATCATTATACCATTATCATAATATCTTAAAATTATCTTTCTGTTAGATGATTTTTATTATAATTTTTGTGTTAGATGATTTCAAATGCTTCATGACTATTTTCTAATATCACAAAAAATAACTCTAAACTCAGACCAAAGATTTAACATTTTTAAATTGTCTTGTGATAATTAGTATTCACAAAATTATGAAATCTATCAGCAGTTAAGGCAAGCATTACCAAAACTTAGAGAAACTTAGCTTTATCCATATTCAGACCGTTTGGCGATTTTTGGGCAAGACATGAACTCATTATAAACTCTCAACCCATTAGGTTATGACTTATGAGTTGGGTTGGATCTATATAATTGATTAAGCACTCCATTGTTTATTTTTCAAGCTATATAATTCACATTCCGATTGTACTCAACAATTGTGGACATGAGAGTATAATTTTCAGTGTGGAGACATATTATGACATGGACAAAGGGAAGTTTCTGTTCATATCTCTTACAAGGATAGACATACTAGCACCTGAGAGCATAGAGACAGTTTTGGATCATCCCTTTTGTTGGAAATCTGATACAACAAAAACAGAATATGAGAAATGTTCTTGTATAAAGAGCTCTTCTAAACATAAGCTCAAATCCAAGAGCAAAGATTTAATGAATTTAATGTTTATCTATCAAAAAACTGGATTCAGTAATTCTTTTCAGTCAAATGATTGAATCATATATTTCAGTATTGTCATTTCAAATGGTGAAAAGTTAGATGAATGTTTTATACCTTCAATGTATATATAACCACGTGCACCTTCAATCATTTGAGATGAACAAATTGGAAAAAATGATTCAACTGAAAAAATGAAAAAGTTGTTCAACTCATTTAACTACTATTTCACAGGGGAATAAGTTGAATGATAGTCAAATCACTCCTTTTCAACTTAATTTTTCCAATCATTCATCTAGAGAAAAAACATTTGCACCCAAATATGCATAGAATAGTGAGAACTTCACTTAATTCGTAATAGAAAACAAAACTTTGTTTGTAAAACATGTTTTAAAAGAATATGGAATAAATATATAAAGGAATAAATGGGTATTTGAAAAAAATAAAATAATAATTGATTTGAAGACTATTGGAAGACGAGCATAGCGATACATAAATCAGGAGAGGTTTTGATCATCTTGAGTTTAATTGAATTTTTACATGAAGAGAGATGTTTGTTTTACATCTTTAAGATGAATCTTGAGAGTGAAAAATGGGAAAGAGTAGATTCTATTGGAGATGATGAGATGTTGATCTTTGGTCATGGGGTTACAATAAGAGCACCGGTTCAAGATGTTGGTGATGGAATCAAGAGTGGTTCAATCTGTTTCGTTAAAGATGATCTTTGACCAGGATATGAATGTCCTTCATATTGCGGTGTCTTCAATCTTGCCACAAGTAGAATCAATTGGTCTAAGAAGTCCCGATTTTATATAACTAAAAGTCAATGGTTTGCTCCAGGATTTGCTTAGAGTTTTGGTTAAGTAGTTTTCTTCAATTTTGATTTAAATATTTTTTTTGGTTGTTGAAGGCTTTTTCTTCTTCTTTTTTGTTTAGTTTTAGATTTGATTTGATTTGTAGTCAAATATTTCAAATAAAATAAAATAAAGACAAGGTTATGCTAGCCGTTGACTTATGAACTGTAGTACGAATCAAATCTGAACGCAACTCGAGATTTATTTATTTTATACAAAACTATATTGAAAAAAAAGGAGAATCACATGTATGCTCTTCTTAGGGACATGGCCAGCAGTAACGACTTCTAACCGAAAGATGCGGTTGACTTCCTCAACATTTATCTTGACTATACACACTCACAAATCTATAAGCTGCAGTGATCATAGCTTTCAAGCTAGGTGAAATAGGTTCAAGCAGACCAAATTTCATTACACAGCTTTCCCAAGTCAGTCGCATATACATAGAGATAGAGGAATAGTGTTTAGCCTTTGAAACTTAGCAACACAATATGCTTGGGGTGGGCTTTTGTTGTCCACTTTATCAAAAATACAAAAGAAGTACATGTTTCTATGTATATAAATATAAAAGAAAAATCTCATAAAAAAACGACAATCTCATAAAAATGTGACAATAATTTTTTTTTTAAATAATAAAAAACTTTTTTTTTTTACTACATTGAATCTATTTAAAAATTCCAGTAAGAAGGACAAAAAAACAAAACAATTTTTTTTTTTTATCAAAATCTCATAAATAGATTATTAAAAAGTTTAAATTTTTAATCTAAGATCGAGGGGAGGAAGAAAGAAGACAACATTGGTAAGAACCTAAACGAGCGAGCAATCATGCTAACAACCTAAACAATTCAAAAAATTTAAATAGATAATTAAAAATGGTTTAGCAGTTGTTATATCTTTAATTTTAATTATAATTTATATCAAAATTAACATAGGGAGAATTAATAAAAGAGGCCAAATTTTTATGGTAAAATTTATAAAATAGGTTAAATCTTTTCAAATTAAAAAATTAGTTTTTTTAATGAGTAAATATCCAAATAATCCCTGAAAATTTAACAAAAATTCTATTTTAATTTTTTTTTTAATATCAAATCTCCATCGTGTTTAAAAATTCTTTTATTAGAACTTTTGTTTTCACTAGTTCCAAACCCTAAAACCAAGCCTTAAATCCAGTAGCATGCTCGGCATGTAAGCAAACATGGAGACGCCGAACGATTTGATGAGAGAAGAGAAGAGACAGAAAGTGTCTGAAAATCATGATTGGTCCAAGCTTTGTCCTGATCTTTTGCGAAAGATCATCGAAAGCTTAAGCTCTATTGATTTTTACCGAGCAAAAACCGTTTGCTCAGATTGGTAAACTGTTTGGAAAACATGCTTAAAGCCTCTGCATCCATGGCGGATCATATACCAAGATAATTCTTTGATGTTGTTCGATCCCAAAGAAGATAAGGTTTACACAACCAAGCTCTTAGGACTCACCGACGACAGTTATTTTATGTCTAGCTCTGGAACTTGGCTCCTGATGGTAGATTCACGTCTAGATTTCTATATTTTTAACCTTGTAACGCGCAAAAGGATCAATCTTCCATCAATTGAGTCTTCAATTCGTGGTGTACAAGTGAAATTCAATGTAAGTTTCGAGCAGCAATACGGCGAGTGGGGAGACTTCGTTGAGCGTTTTCTTAACGATCACCTTAGGACAAGATCAGCAGTTCTGGGGATAAACGAGAGGACAGGGGATTATGTGGTTTCTTGGATTTTTGATAAGCATTACTTGTTCACACACAAGAAAGGAGATGATTCGTGGTGCAATTGGAATAGTAATTGGAAATCCAGTGGCACAAATTTGAAATATTTGGATTTGGCTTATAAGAACAGTAAGCTTTATCTCTATACTAGCAATAATCACATCAAGATTATTAATTTCTCTGGAGATTTACCTAAAGAAGAAATCGAAAGAAACCCGTATGGGAATCATCCTTTTCACTACGATCCACAAAAATTGGAATACCCTTTCAAGAAGAAAATAGCGATTCAAAAATCAGGAGAGGTTTTGATCATCTTGAGTTTATCACAAGGTATTCATAACCCGAAATCTTTTGTATTCGAATGGAAAAGTCTTTTGTTTTACATCTTTAAGATGAATTTTGAGAGTGGTGAATGGGAAAGAGTAGATTCTATTGGAGATGATGAGATGCTCATCTTTGGTTATGAGGTTACAATAAGAGCACCGGTTCAAGATGTTGGTGATGGAATCAAGAGTGGTTCAATCTGTTTCGTTAAAGATGACCTTTGGCCAGGATTTAATTGTCCTTCATATTGCGGTGTCTTCGATGTTGCCACAAGTAGAGTCAAATGGACTAAGAAGTTGGGTGTTAATATAACCAGAAGTCAATGGTTTGTTCCAGGATTTGCCTAGTCTTTTGGTTAACTAGTTTTCTGTACTGTTGATTGTTGCATTTTTTTTGGTTTTTAAATTGATTTTTTTAATGATTTAGCTATTTTTAAATATTCAAATGGTAACAAGTAACAACTCCCGTTAAAAGATAAAATAAAGATAAGATTGTGTCAGCCGTTGACTTGTTTAGCCAAGAATCTCATCTGAACGCAACTCGAGATTTATTTATTTTATACAAAACTGTATTGAAAAAAAGAAATTGGGGAAGGTGTTGCCTGTCTCTATCAGAATCTGCCAGTCGTATTGACAGCCACAAGCAATTATTTTGAATCTCCCCATCAAATGAGAATCTATTAAGCAAAGTTCCTTCAATGTTTAGGACAAGAGCTTCTAAAAGGTAACATAATCTTCTTTCACTTGTCAAAGCTCTTTACTTTTTGGTCTATGTTCTTGATTGCTTCTATAGAAACCCAAAGATTCGTCACTTGCTTTGATATCTATTTCTGTTTTACTAAGATTTTATAGATTTTTTACAATCCTTTATTTGGTTTAATCTATCCCAGAAGTTAGGGGTTCAGACCACAACTATAGTCAATAATGTTTGCTTTATATCAAGGAAAGTAATGAAATTTAGTGAAACAGAGGTTTGAGTTGCATGTAGATCTTCTTGTATAAGCATAAGCATGTGTGTTATGTTCTTGGAACTCAGATAACGGAAATAATCTTCCTTTTTTTCTTCTGTCGTGCAGAGGTTTTTCATGGTTTTATAAGTAAGTGGAGCGAGTTTGAAAGATGTATATGATTGAGAGCAAAGGAGGAGCAATCACTTGTATGCTCTTGGCTCTGCTCTTCTTAGGGACATGGCCAGCAATAATGACTCTAACCGAAAGACGCGGTCGACTTCCTCAACATACTTATCTTGACTACACACTCACAAATCTGTTAGCTGCAGTGATCATAGCTTTCACGCTAGGCGAAATAGGTCCAAGCAGACCAAATTTCACCACACAGCTTTCTCAAGTCAGTCACATATACATACATAGAAAACTTCTCTTTTAAAATTCTGGTGGGAAAATATCGTTGAAACACGGTTCTTGTTACAGGAAAATTGGCAGTCTGTGATGTTTGCAATGGGTGGCGGAATAGTTCTTAGCCTTGGAAACTTAGCAACACAATATGCTTGGGCTTATGTTGGTTTATCAGTCACTGAAGTCATCACTGCTAGTATCACTGTTGTTATCGGTAAACTCTTACTGCTTCGTCTACTTTTAACTGATTCTTTCCATCATCTCATGAGCCTTTTGTTCTCTTGCATAGGCACAACTTTGAACTATTTCTTGGATGATAGAATCAATCGAGCTGAGATCCTTTTCCCGGGAGTCGCTTGTTTCTTGATCGCTGTTTGTTTTGGCTCTGCTGTTCATAAATCAAATGCAGCTGATAACAAATCCAAACTCCAAGATTTCAAAAGGTTTAAAAAGATTCACAAATAGTTCTTTAATTTGTTTTTCTTTTACTTTAGTTTTGTTTTGGCACTAATCTTGGTCTTGTTTCAGTTTAGAGACTACTTCTTCATTCCAAATCGAGACAAATCCTGTGAAAGGGAAAGCAAAAGAAGGCACTGCAGCTTTTCTTATAGAGCTTGAGAAACAAAGAGCCATAAAGGTTAATACAAACTTTGCCTTTTTCGTAACAGAAATGACAAAATATATGTTCTTTGACAAATCAAGATTTGCATTTACAGGTCTTTGGGAAAAGCACTATTATTGGATTAGCAATAACTTTCTTTGCCGGTATATGTTTCTCTATGTTCTCACCAGCATTTAACTTAGCGACAAACGATCAATGGCACACTTTGAAAGATGGGGTTCCAAAACTCAATGTGTACGCTGCCTTCTTCTACTTCTCAATCTCTGCATTTGTGATTGCTCTGATACTTAACATTAGATTTCTTTACTGGCCTATACTTGGTCTCCCAAGATCTTCTTTTAAGGCTTATCTAAATGACTGGAACGGTCGAGGCTGGTCTTTCTTGGCTGGATTTCTCTGTGGGTTTGGTAATGGTCTTCAGTTCATGGGAGGTCAAGCCGCAGGCTATGCAGCTGCAGATGCTGTTCAGGTTTAGTCTAGAAACATATTTCTCTGTTCAATGATTTAAAAGTGACATACCTTTTACTCTTGATTTTGATATGTTTCAGGCACTTCCACTTGTGAGCACATTTTGGGGAATATTGTTGTTTGGAGAATACAGAAGATCATCAAGAAGAACATATGCACTTCTTGTCAGTATGCTTTTTATGTTCGTAGTGGCGGTCGCGGTTCTTATGGCCTCATCAGGACATAGAAAATGACTTGAAACGTCTACAAGCTAAACTACTAAAAGATCACAATTTTAGTTCATAAACTTGTTAGAAACTACTGAAAGACCAGCTTTTGAAACGGTTCTTGAAAGGATGAAGAAGAGGACTGAAGGAATAGTGAGTAACTTCACTAAAGGCTGCAACATGTTCAAGTCTTTGTTTAAATTTAACGTAAGTGTTTTTCTTTTTTTTTGGTTTCGTCTTATGGCTTTGGTAACAATTGGTTGGATATAACTTTATAACCAACTGTAAAAAAGAAATGCAATCTCCAGTCCAAACTCCAAAAATATATCAACCAACCATAAAAATATCCCATTACCAAAAGATTCAGAGAATCCAGGAACAACCGAAACCGACCAAAACAGAACATATGGTCAAAACAACAAAACAAAAAAGTCAAGTTCTAAATATAGCAAAAGAAAACTGTGACTATCCAGCAACCAGCAATGAGACACTCGCAATCTCTTCATCCTCTTCCTTACCAAATTCTTCACCATCAGCATCATCCTCGTTATCACTTCCAAGAGCTTCTTTCTTGCAAAGAGGACACATGTTCTTGACGATTAGCCATTTCTTGATGCATTCGATATGATATGCATGGCCACATTCCAATTTGGATGCCTCTTCACCATACTTAAGTTTGTTCATACAGATCACACATTTCTGTGTTTCATCTCTACAGTTTTCATATTTCCTTTGTCTTAGATCTTTATCAATGATTTCCACCATATATTCATTGCACATATCTTTTAAGGCCATGAGGTTGAATAATTGCTACAAAAAAATATTCAGTTAATAAAATTTTCGATATCTAAACTTTACAGTTCATACAACTCTTTAATCAAGAAACCAAAATGGTACATATAAGTTTTTTAAAGAGATTTATTTCTAACCTTCGACATCTAGGGTTTACATGCACACTTTTAGAAAATAACAAATGCAACCGATTAAATTACCAATACTGAAAAAAGGCTTTATAAAAAAAGAATTAACAATACTAAAAGCATTAAAACTTCAATCTAACAAATGTTTTCCCTAGTTTAATAAGAAAATTAAACTAACTACAGTAGCAATATATATATATATATATATGTTAATGCTAAGATATTTGAATATCGAAAGTTAATCTAGTCTAGATTTATACTATACCTCGGCCGTTGCTTCAGACTGAGAAGAGGCTTGTAGAGCTTCTTCTTGAGACGCTATCTCAGTTTCTTCATTGGTCGATGACTGTGACTGCTCGACCGTTTCTTCCTACACAGTTTCAACAAATCTGTATTATACTTTAAAACTTAATTCTCTTAAAATTAAACTCCAATAGAGAATAGATAATTACCCTTGGAAGTGGATATGTCGGACCATCATGATTCATCTCGTTTGTTGGATATGGTGAGTTGCTGTTAGGATCAAACAGTAGAGAAATGAAGAATAAAAACATGAAACAAATCTCTCATATAAGATATTTCCAATATATATATTTCGTAACATGGTTCTCTATATATTGTATAAACGAAGGTTTTTGACATACGCTTGTGTTATTTATGTTTGGACATTAGAGTTCATACACAATAATCCTTGTAATGTATAATCTAGGAAATGTTTTGAAATTGAAAATTAACACAAACTAAATCAAATAATCTACAATGAACAGCAAGGAAAAATAACAAAAAGCGACTCAAGTAATAGATGGATAAGGATTCATACCTCAGTCTCAGAGATTGATATTAAAACAAGAACTTGTAAGAGAGTGTTTTTTTTTAATGAAAAAACGCTTATAAATACAGTTTGTGTATCACAATATAAGCACTCTTATCTCATTTTAATCTATGAGGTTAATACACATACACCTGTGCAAATATCTGTGGTTAATAAATTTAGTTACTTTGAGAAAAAGTGGTATATAATCATAAAATGGGGAAATTGGATATAAAATATAATTTTTTGTGGAATTTATAACTAAAAGGGATATTTTCCCTATATGTTTATAAATCTAAATCTTTTGGTGATTAACATATATTAATTACTTAAATAAGCTTAACTACTTTCTTTTCAATAGTTAATAGTTAAAGAATATTTTTTGGATATCAAATAATTAAATTCAGGCCCGGCCCAAACATTTAGAGGGCCCAAACATAATATAAAACAAAGCCCTAACATTTGTTAAAAATGTTTAAAATTTTTAAGATAATTATGATAATATTATATTTTGAGTTTTATAATTAAGAAAATACTTATAAAAAAAAAATATCATGAAAAGTAAGGTTCGTTCACTAATTTAACCACATAATATGTGCTAAAAAAATACATAATATTTTTACAAAAATAAATTATAGGGTCTTAAGAACTTGCTTATGTGGCTTATGCTCAAATCCGAACATGATATTTGGGGGAGGGGTATTAAAATAAAGATTTGAGATGATTTGAGTTTTAATGAATTTTGAGAGAATTTAATTGAATTTTGGTGAATTAGGAATTATGTTATTATTATTTTTTAATTCTCACCTAAAACTATAATATTTTGATCTTTGTAAGTAGATAAAATGTATGTGATAGAGAACAAAGGAGGAGCAATCACTTGTATGCTTTTCGCTCTACTCTTCTTAGGGACATGGCCAGCCATTATGACTCTAACCGAAAGGCGCGGTAGACTTCCTCAACACACTTATCTTGAGTACACACTCACAAATCTCTTAGCGCAGTTATCATAGCGTTTACACTAGGCGAAATAAGTCCAAGTATACCCAATTTCATAATACAGCTTTCTCAAGTTAGTTACATATACATTCATACATCTCTTTCAAAAATCTTGCAGCTATGTATATGTTTGCGGTTTTCGAAATGCGGTGTTTTTTTTTTTTTGTCACAGGATAATTGGCAGTCAGTGATGTTTGCAATGGCTGGAGGAATATCTCTTAGCCTTGGAACTTTAGCAACACAATATGCTTGGGCTTTTGTTGGTTTATCAGTCACTGAAGTCATCACAGCTAGTATCACCGTTGTTATCGGTATACTCTTCTTTCTTCTACTACTTTCAACTGATTCTTTCCCTTTTCTCTTGAGCTTGTTTTGGTTCTTTATTTTGCTTAGGCACAACTTTGAACTATTTCTTGGATGATAGAATCAACAGAGCTGAAATCCTTTTCCCGGGTATCGCTTGTTTATTGATCGCTGTTTGTTTCGGCTCAGCTATTCATAAATCAAATGCAGCTGATAACAAATCCAAACTCCAAGATTTCCAAAGGTTGAAAAAGATTCATAATTAAGTAGTGCTTTGTGTTTTTAGTTTAGTTTTGGTTTGGCACTAATTATCTTGATCTTGTTTCAGTTTAGAGACTACTTCTTCCTTCCAAACCGAGACAAATCCTGCGAAAAGGAAAGCAAATGAAGGGACTGCAGCTTTTCTCATAGAGCTTGAGAAACAAAGAGCCATAAAGGTTGATAAACTTTGCATTTTTCTTAAACATAAATAACTGAAGTTTATGTATTCTCTGACAATTCAAGAATTTTGCATTGATAGCTTTTTGGGAAAAGCACAATAATTGGACTGGCGATAACCTTCTTCGCAGGCATCTGTTTCTCTTTAATCTCACCAGCAGTCAGCTTAGCGACAAACGATCAATGGCACACTTTGAAACATGGAGTTCCGAAACTAAATGTGTACACTGCATTCTTCTACTTCTCAATCTCTGCATTTGTGATTGCTCTGATACTTAACATTAGATTTCTCTATTGGCCTATACTTGGTCTCCCAAGATCTTCTTTCAAAGCTTACCTAAATGACTGGAACGGTCGAGGTTGGTCTTTCTTAGCTGGATTTATCTGTGGGTTTGGTAATGGTCTTCAGTTCATGGGCGGTCAAGCCGCTGGTTATGCAGCTGCAGGCGCTGTTCAGGTTTAGACAAGAAACCTATTCTTTGTTCTATGATGTTAAGATTGAAAGCAAACATATTTTTTTTACTTTTTATTTTGATGGTTTCAGGCACTTCCACTTGTAAGCACATTTTGGGGGATATTGCTGTTTGGAGAATACAGGAGATCATCAAGAAGAACATATATACTTCTTATCAGTATGCTTTTTATGTTCGTACTGGCGGTCGCTGTTCTTATGGCCTCTTCAGGGCATAGAACATGATTTGAAAATGCAATTCACAGAAACCTTCTACAAGCTAAACTTAACTTGTTCAAGGCTAAACTTAACCAAAGTGTTTAGATGTTTTCTTTATTAGTTTTGCTTCTTACGACTTTGATAACAATTTGGATGACTGAATTGTCTTTTTTGCACATCAGAGAAAGAAACCATAGTTTATACTTTATAGCCAAACACAAATGTCAAACCAAAACAGAGAAGAAAGGCAGAGAGAGCAGAAGAGTACTACACCATCACATGTTAATCATTGAAAATTTGATATCAAATCACTAATAGAAAATTTATAATAATCTCAAATTAGATGATTCAACGGTAGTGTACAACCTATATCATATATGAGACTCTCCCAATCATTGTAATTCGTTAATAAAACAAAGGTATGGGGCATTGATTAGGTTTTCATCATCATATGCTAAAAGCCTTACAAGTTACAAACGATACAATAAACATATATTTAGTAGTGTTTATTTTTCATATAATTTAAATTTGATCTCATATTAACATATTTGTTACATCTTTCTATATGTATATATCCGTATCTTGATATTTTGAATTATTGACTTTTCCTTGTCTAAACCCTAATCCATTAGGTAAGCGCGTACATGGTTATGAAGAAAACATTGTTGCGGAAGAAGAAGAAGATGATGCCACTGATGTGGAAGAAGGATTGGATGCAGACATTGATGCGGAAGAACAAGAAGAACAAGAAGAACAAGAAGAACAAGAAGATGAAGAAGCCGGCGAAACATTCTGATTTGATGAGAGGAAACGTGTCTGAAAATCCAGATTGGTCCAAGCTTTGTCCCGATGTTTTACAAACGATCCTCGAAAGCTTAACCTCTATTGATTTTTACCGAGCAAAAACCGTTTGCTCAGATTGGTACTCCGTTTGGAAAACATGCGTAAAGCCTCTATATCCATGGAAGAGCACATACCAACGTGATTCTTCGATCTTCTTTAACAAAACTAATCACCTTAGTAGCTCCTACTCACGGATATGCGTGTCCTGTCGCCGCAAAAAGTCTGGCCATTTGGACGGTCGCCGCACCTACTGTTTCAGTCGCCAAATGTTTCGCTGTTCGTCTTGCAATCGCTGTTCGTTTCGGTAGTCACTGGGACTGATTGTTTGTTTTGTTTTGAGATTTGGCTTTAAACTGCGAAAATCATTATTAGTTGTTCGATCTTTACAAGAGGAACTCATGAGTCTCTTCTCTAGCATAAAGTTTTCAGAGAGGGAATACTTTTTTGTGCTTGAAGTATAACACAAAACCAAAATACAAAAATCCGCACGCAATACCTGTTATAAGCAAAACCCACTGGAACATTATTGGATTCTGAAAAACCGAGTCTTGCAAATTCATCCCGAAGACAGCGGTTACAGCGGCAAAAATGGCAGCCACAAAGGTTGCCGCGGTGAGAAGCAGTTGAAACTGAATCAACTGATTCTGTACATTCCCCTAAGAAAACATGGACAGAGTCAACAAACACAGAGAGATAACAAGACTTGAATTTGTCTGTGTCCTTACCAGCTTAATGTTTATTAGATCCTCTGTATCATCTATATACTCCTTCAGCTACAAACAACAAGATCATAATCAAAATGACGAAACAACATCTAGTTGAAAAAAGGATTAAGAATCTAACCGATGATAATTTGCTGAGAGTGTTATCAACAACGACGAAGTAAGCTTCTAGTAACATCTCTAGTTGATCGATATTCTCTCCAATGCTAGAGGAGCTTAACAAGCTTCTGTGAGAGCCAACAATGCTGCTAAAGGCTCTTTGAAGCTTCCCAAAGTTTCCACTTGTTGAACCAACAGGTGAAACCGGCGCAGACTTCGATACTATTCCAGAAGAATCAAATTCCTCATCAATGTTGTCTTCTAGCTCCCCTGAACCATGAGCTTCAGCTCTTTCTTTTTTCTCAGTCAAATACATCTCAGCCATATCATCATCATCATCCATTAAATGTTCTATTTCATCACAAACCTGCAAGTTTTTGACCCCCAGAATCAAAATGTATGGCACCAATTTTGTTTTCCAAATTTGAAGGGTTCTTTGTGTTTTACCTTCTGAACTTTCTGTGTTAAGGTAAGAAGACGACCTTTTAATCTGCGCACGTGTTCTAGATTAAGGGTGCTAATGTTTGTAGCTAGTTCATCAAGAACAGGATACACCTCCATCTCAAGCTCATTCACCTATTAAAATCAAGTCCACCATAAACTTTTGAGCTTTACAATAGCTTAAAGCTATAACCTTTTATATAGTTACACTAACTATCATGCAGCATGATCTTATTAAAAGAGCGTTGGAGCCAGAAACCAAACCATTAGAGAAGACAATGTGGCATACCTGTGCATCTAAAGACAAGCAAGATAGTTCCAAAACCAACTCCAACGCTTTAAATTCAAACGGCAAATCATCTGAAACCAACACATAGAACAACAGCTTTTGTCAGCAATCTAATCAGTATCATAATTCCAAGCCACCAAAGCTATATCAAAATCATCAACCTTTGAGATTTAAGTTTTGGTTTGATTGGAGACGTTTACACAATTCCGACTGGTACTGAACAACAGATGCATCCCGAGCATTCATTAGAATAACCTCTTCAGCTGTGATTATACACCTGATCTTCTCAAGGCTGACCACTATCGCTCTCTCACGCCCCAAAATACTCGAAGGATAGATAAACAAAGGGTCAAGAAGTCTCAAATCCCTAGATGGTAAGGAACAACGCTTCATTATAGTTGCCTTATCGAGTTCTAAAACCGTCGAGTTACCATTTTGATCAATCTTCACCCATGAACGACTAGACTGGCCTCTCTTCTTAAGTCCAGAAAAGGGATGTCCACGGTTACTTTGTCCTACAAGATTAACCGCTCTACCAACTTTTTGGGATGATATGAAATCCTGAAGGTTAGAAGTGGCAAATGGATCAATTTGTTCTCCCATGTTTGCTATATCCTCTCTTGCTTACAATTTACTGATGCATCAAAACCAAACTCTCACCACTCAAGTTGAAGTAGACCTTTGGCAACAGTTTCCAACCTGAAAACAACAATTTTGACATGAAATTCAAATTCAATTTTGTAACAATCTAACATCTTCTTCTATTTCTTCATCTGATTTCTCTTCAAGGCAACGAAACCTACATATCAATCTAGGTTTGAATAGCTTCAACTTAAGTTCTTAGACAATAAAATGAAGAAAAGCCACAGACTTTACACTTACAGAAAATTCAATTCTTCAAATACAGAATCTAAATTCGAAGAATACGATCTATTAAACTATCGAATACAAATCGCAGCGATCAATTAGGTATCAATTAGGTAAGAATCCAAAAAAAAGAAGAAAATTGCAAAGACCAAGATACAGTAAAATGAAATACAAACCCTAGATTCCATAAAAACTTCACCTTTCCGTTTACAAGCTTTTCAGTTTCACAAGCAGCAGAACACGAAGAAGAACAATGGCTTTATTTATTTTTTGTTCTACACTTTATTCTTTAACGTATATTAAGCCACGTGTTCAAAGTCAAAGCGTCTATCTATTGGATAGAACACGATTTTTAAAATAGACCATCACACAGGAGATTATTCATAAACAGAACAGAGTCAACATGGCGCGAAACGCAGCCATGGTTTGTTGTTAGTTAAAAAAGTTCCGAACTTTACGAGATACCTTTCGTTTCTGATATCACCAGAACAACGAACAAACCCTAGATCCCCAATTCCTCATCTTAATTTTTCGTCTCCTTCGTTTTCTCAAACAAGAAAAGAAACGAAATTTCACAACTTATCCATAGTGAGAAGAAGAAAGAATCTTCAACACTTATCTCATTGTTTCCAGGTAAATTTATTCTGATTCTGTTGATGTTTTTGATTTGTATTGGCTTTGATTTGTGAGGAGGCATTGATAAATTTTTATTTAGGTGGTAATGGAGTCTGAACATAATGAAGATGTAAACAAACAAGGTTTATTAGATGGAGAAAATGGAGATGGTGACCATAAAAGGATTCATTCTGAAGAAACAGGAAGTGTAATCATTCACTCAGAAACACATTCAAGATCATCTTCATCGTCATCTTCATCATCTTCTTCTTCGTATTTATCACCGCCGAAAGATCTACCTGAATCATCATCATCAAATGAACCAGAGATTTCACCAATAGTTTCACCTCCTGTTCAAGTAATGGATAGAGATGATGATGATAATAACAACGGAAGCTATGACCCGAATAGGATTCCGTCTTCGGTTTTCGAGAGAAGTAAATCGAATATACCAGCTGAATGGAGCTGTACTTCGAATGAATCTCTCTTTAGTATTCATTTAGGAGGACGCAATAGTTTTACTATAAATGGTGATTTGATGAAATCAGGTGAGCTTTATAAATCAGAAGAGTTACTTGCTTATAGTCCTGCACTTCCTATGCCTCCTCCACCGGGATCAGAACCAAAACCGGTCGTTGTTGTTGTCGAAGAATCTAAAGTTGTTGATTCAAAAAAGGAAGAGGAAGTTGTAGTAATAGAAGAAACACATACATCTTCATCTGATGAAGAAGAGAAAGAGAAGAAGAGAGAAAGCCAAGAGAAAGAACAACATCCTGCTGTTTCTTGGAAAACTCCTTCTACTTCTTACCGTTCTAATCGAAGCTCGAACAGCACGCATTCCTTCTCTTTCCCAATGTAGATACACTTCTTTTTCACCTATGAGCCTTTATTCCTCTTCTTTTCTATGGATTGGTTTTAATGAAAGTTTCTGGCTTTTTTATGTTTTATAGTTTGGCAGGACCTGCAAGTGAGTCAACAAAAAAAGTAGAAACAGAGGAACAGAAGAAACAAGCAAAAGAGTCACAAGAGTCACAACAACAACCAGCAGAAACAGCAGCAAATCAGAAGCCATCAATGTGTAAATGGTTCTCATGTTTTCCTCCATGTCCTTGGTGTTGTGCTTGCTGCTCTTGTTCTTGATTTTTTTGTTTTATTAGACAAGAAAAAAGCTATGGACTTTATATCATATAAAGAAGTCTGTAGGTCATTAGAACCTTAAATCAATTTAATTTTGTTCTCTCATTCATGAGGAAGAAAATTTCCCAAAACACAAGTCAAAAAACTAAAATCTGTTTTAACTCTTTTCTAGAACCTTAGATTCTCAACCAATGAGTAAAACTTAGAAGAAGAAGAAGAAGCAAAAAAAAAAAGACTAGTTTTTGGCCTGAGCATTGGCATGGCCGTTTTTCTGATGTGTTTTAGCATTACCCCCAGCCTCACTGTTCCGTCTCCCATCGCCTCGCCCTCCATTGTATCCATTGCCTCGAGATCTATATCCGTCGTTTTTGTAACCATTCTCATTCCTTTGGTAACCACCATTGTTCCGTGCATACGGTCTGGGGCCATTTTCATTGTTTTTACCTGCAGCAGAATCCAAAAACGAAAATTAAGATTAGGCTTTCGCTTTTACATTTTGATCAAGTAACAATCTTGGAGACAAGACAACAATGCCTTAAGAAACTTGCCTCGCTTTTCTTCTATAGATGCTCTTCGGTTTCCGATATAGATTGGAGATTCCTTGTGAGCCTAGGAGTTGTGCATTCCAAAATCAGAAAAAAACAATAACTTTGAACTATATATTGAAGTTCATAAATTTGATGGGCAAAAGCATACCTGGAGAACACTTTTTATTGCTTCAGCATTTTCAAATGCCACAAACCCAAAACAGTTTCTTTTTTCCTGAAAAGTTTAGATTTTTAAGCGTGAGTGAACAAATATGCAAATACATTTTCTGTTAAAATCGTTCAAAGAATAACTAACCATGCAACTTCTGACTTGGATACCATCTTTTTTAATAGCTCCAAAACCTTTGAATGTTTCATAGAGTTCCTCAATAGTCGCATCCATAGGCAAGTTTGCAACAAATATGGAACCACCCTTAGCTGATACAGGAACAAATAAATAAACAAATAAGACAAATGCAACATGAAGATTTCAATTCCATTGTTCTTAACTATTAAACAATGAAGACCAACCTGGTTGTTCAGGACCTGGTGCAGGAGCTTTGGGTTTAGGAGCAACACTGGGTTTTTCGACACGCTTAGGCTTTGCAGGTGAAGCATTAACATGAGAAGAACCACCGTTTTGAGCCACAATTACTGCAAAGGACTTCTTGGGAGCATTCTCTTGAAGTTTTTCTTCAGCAGCTTTAGGTAAGTTTCTGTTTCCATTCACAACTTTCTCCTCAGGGACTTTCGCATGTCCATTAGCTATGGCACTTTCGGGTTTTGTCACCGTAGTTTTAGCTTGAGTAGGGACAATAACCGCCTCTACAATTTCCTTTGCAGGCTCTGCTGCTCAAAACCATATACCATGTGAATCAAAACAATGTCAAGATGGTAAAAATTTTGGATTCTTGATTAATAAACCATTGGTAAAAAAGACTTACCGATAATAATCTCTGTTGGCTCGATTACTTGAGGACTCTCATCAACCTCCTTAGTAGCTTCTGGTTCAACAGAGTCATCAGACACATACCTTAAAGCATCATTCAGTACAAAGTAGCTTCCTTTATGCGGCACAACGAAGAAAATTTGAGAAAATTTCTTTCTTGCTCCATTTTCTCCGATCACTAAACCCGTGACTAGAGTTGCAACTCCATTCTTAAAAGATGGTTGAGAATCAGCATGCAGAATCTGAATCTTCGAGTTTTTGTAGTCAACGGACATTAGGTGATCATTAATAGCCTACAAAACACGATGAAACATATGTGGAATCCATTAAAAGAACTGGACCAAAAACAAATACGTTTGATTCAAATCAAGACATACTATATCATAAGTGGATATGCCATTAAATGAACTTACTTTCAAGGATTTGAAAGAAACCGTCTCGCCATCGGGACCTGGCCGCATAAGCAGACTATCCTCGAGATAGAATTTGTGAACTTCCGCGGGTGATTCGTAAAGATGGTTATAGTATTTTTGAACAAACACATTGCCTACAATGTTTGGATCTACTGTGTTTGATTCAGTTGTCATCTCTGCATAATCCAAGACAGTCACAAACGTTCACAAATTGAATATTTTAGTATAGAATAGAAACAGAATCATACACAACAATTACAAAAGTGAGATTAAAAACATTAATATAAACTGAAACTCCAATTTTACACAGAGTATACTCATGTTTTAGAACATAAAACAGTGTTTTTTTTTTTGGATAATCAGATTTTAAAAAACTCTCAAAAATCTATGCAACAATACAATCTATTCCGATTGAGAAACTCTAATCTATCTGCAATTTCAGCATCTCTATGGATCTTACAGTTCTACAATAAACCTAAAAGCAAAAAGTTAATTTGCACAACTTAGAATTGTACGTTGTGGATCTAACTTTATTGTACGAAATTTATTAGCTTACGGTAATTTCAAGTACACATATTTTATTTCAGGCCAATTAAAAAAAATATATCCAAAATTCAATTTAAATTGAACTATTACAGATCTATAACTGCTCGATTTGTGAAAAGATCAAAACTTTGCTGCAAATTGAAGCAAAAAGAGAAAATCTTTGTGGAAGAAACAGTAAAAATCTAACTATACATAAAATTAAAACGATGAAGAGACATTGAGAGATTAATGTATGAAATACCTGCTAAGTGAAGAAGACAATATAATCAATCACAATCAGACTAAAGATATGAAGGAGGACCAAAAGAGTTAGACTTGTGATGTTTATATATGGCTTCTAGGGTTTTACATAAATCTCCTACTAGAATTGGGAATTTATTTCCAAATATCTTATATTGACTTCGAAATTCCAAATTCTAATTTGTTTTGTAGATTTTGGATTTTTTTTTTTAATTGCCTGAAATAAAACCGAATTTTATTTTGGTTTGTTTCGGTTTGAAAAAAGTTGGATCCATATATTATAACAAAAACTAAAACAACTAATTAAGTTTGCCCAAAAAAAACCAACAAAATATTTTGACGGTTTTTATATTTTTTTGTTATGTTTTGTAGATTTGATTGGCATATTCTATATATATATTTTATTTTATTTTTGCTCAACAGTTGTTTCTCATGTCATATTAAGAATTTAGAACAGATTTTTGTAACGAGTCTAGTGCTCGTTTTGCAATCGAATCGGCCAACATATTGGCAGTTCGTGAAATGTAAAAGATAGAGATACATGAAAATTGAGCTAGTAGTTCTCTGATGTCCTGTAGAAGGTAGTGGAGATCATTGTGATGCTCCTTCGAATTTAGTAGCTTCACCATGGTTTGCGAGTCTGAGAGGAGGTTGAGGTCCAATCTATTCAGGTCCAGTGCTGATTGCAGTGCTGCGGCAATGGCTTCTGCCTCCGCTGCCAGTGCCGAGGGGATATCCCGGGAAGCTTCCGAGAAGCTGTCCAACATATTGGAGTTCGGAGTTTCGAAGTACCATCCTAATCCTTCGTTCCTCGATATTGGGTCCCAGGCTGCATCTACACAGACTTGAAAGCGTCTGTCGTGGTGGTTCGCATCAGTTCTAGGCTTTTCTCGTGTCGTAGGGGAGTGGTGCGTCTGTGTTTGAGCTTCCTGCCAGGCTTTAGCTTCCCTGATCGCTATGGATATAGTTTCCGATACAGAGAAAAATCTGTTGTTGAAAACTAGTTGGTTCCTTGCTATCCATAGGTTCCAGCACAGCTAAGGGTACAATTCCCCTTTTGTCACACCAACCGGAGGTAGGTTTCGTTGTCCTTTCGCTATTTGCAGTAAGGAGGCTAAGAAGAGTCCGTCCTGGGTCTGAATTCCATTTATCGGAGCTGCCGCCCACACCGTTGTTACGAACTCACATTCAATTAAACATGATATATCGTCTCTCTCAGTCCACATCTTTTGCATGTTTGATTGTCTCTTATGCTCCTTGTTTGCAGCTGTGCTCTTACCGAGAGTGCTCCAGATTTTGCTTTCCAGAGGAAAGTTTTGATTTTTGGGGAGACCTTCAGCCCCCAAACTAACTTTTTCTAGCTGAAGTTATCATTTATTTCAGAGGTTATGGTTGTAAATAGCACGTTATAACCCGTCTTAGATGTGTATTGGCCTATCTTGACCGGCAGCCAAATCCTTTTATCCTCTCCTCTGAACTTCTTCACCCAAAGTAGACTGATCTGCACTTCATAATGGGGAAGAATTTCTCTTATAATCTCCTAGTTCCAAGAGTTTGTGTTTTGGTTGATGAGGTTTACTACTCTCAGGTTTTGATGCTCCTCTTTTGGTGGACCAATGACCCCCGTGGGTTGGGTTGTGGAGATCCATGGTTCACTCCAGACCCCTATTTCTTTTCCATTACCAATAGTCCAGCCCATCTCTTGTTCAAGGACTTTTCGACCTATTAACAGTCCTCTCCATCCGTGTGAGATGTTGGACGCTGCAAGGCATTCCATGAATAGGATTTTGTGACAGTACTTATCTAGTAAAACTCTAGCAAGGAGAGAGTGTGGTTGAGTTAGGACCCTCCAGCTTAACTTGGCCAAAAGAGCTTCATTGAAGTTCTCCACATCTCTAAATCCCAATCCTCCTACATTTTTGGGGAGGGTAAGCTTTGACCATGAGACCCAACATATCTTTTTCTTTTGCGGCTTACTATCCCACCAAAATCTCGTCAATACCGATTGTATTCTTCGACACAACAAGCTCGGTAATTAAAAACAAGACATGGCATCGGTCGGGATAGCCGCTAATATTGATTTTAACATAACTTGTTTACCGGCTGAAGACAGAAATATAGTAGACCAGATGTGAGATCTTTGAAGCACCCGGTCCACGATTGATGCAAAGATATCTTTCTTCTTCCTCCCAAAGTTTTCGAGTAGTCCAAGATACTTTCCCGTCCCCCATTCCTTTGTGATTCCTAGATCTCTCTTTACTCTCTCCTTCAAGGAGGAGGGTGTTTTAGATGCGTACGTGATGGAGGATTTGTTTAGGTTTATCATTTGGCCGCTTGCAACTTCATACTTCTTGATTATGGTCATTAGGGCCATGCAACTTTTTACATCCATGTTACAAAAGAATATGGTGTCGTCGGCGAAGAGGAAATGGTTTATCTTTGGGCTATTTCGTGCCACTCTCACTTCCGGTAATGATCCATCTTCTTGGGCTTTACGGCATAGTCTGGAGAGAACTTCCGTACACATAATAAAGAGATATGGTGACAATGGATCTCCTTGCCTAAGTCCGCGAGTGGGTGTCACTTGGCCTTGTGGTGTTTCATTAACAAGGAAGGAGTAGGTAACCGTCTTCACACATTTGAGAGTCCATTCAATCCAAGTAGGGTCAAAACCGAGACTTTTAAGCACAACCTCCAAGAATCTCCATTCTATTCGATCGTATGCTTTGCTCATGTCCATCTTCACCGCCATGGCTCCCTTTTTGCTCGCCTTTGACAGTCATAGGTAATGTAAAATCTCGTGGGGGATTAAGACATTATCCGATATGGCTCTCCCCGGGACAAAAGTGGTTTGGTTTTCGGATATAATGCTTGGGAGGATTGGTTGTAGTCTCTTGGTTAGAATTTTTGCCATTATTTTATATTAGACGTTACAAAGTGCAATCGGTCTATAATCGGAGACCTTTCTAGGGCCCGTTACCTTAGGGATTAGGCGGATATGAGTGGCATTACTTCATGCTGGAAACTGTTTATTGATAAAGAAGCTTTAAATTTCCCTTAGAACATCAATTCCAATTGAATCCAAATATGTTCTAAAGAAACCCGCAGAGAATCCATCGGGACCCGGAGCTTTTGAGGGGTGGATAGAGAACAAAATCTCTCTGATCTCCTCTGCAGTTGGTAAGGTTGTTAGCCGCTCATTCATGGCCTCAGAAATGTCCGGCTTGATAGCCTCTTGGACTATCGTGTAGTCCACGTTTGCTCCAGCTTTGAAGATGTTTGCGAAATATTCTTCAATGGTGCTAACTATCTGAGCTTCTTCATGTTGAGGTACTCCTGCAGCTGTTTCTATGACAGTGAATCGATTCATTGCTCTGCGATCTCTTGTAACTGCATGGAAGTATCCTGTGTTGCGATCTCCGCTTTGTAACCACAACATTTTACTTCGTTGCTTCCAATACTCCTCTTCCTCCTTGTAGGCCTTATCTAGGGTGTTTGATAAGGACGCAATTAAGGAGCTGTCTGGGAGGTCTGTGGAAAGGGCCTTATCGAGAGATGATCTTATCTCCTCTATCACTTGGAGTTTATTCTGATTTTTCTCTCTGGTCCAATCTATGATGGCTTTTCTGCAGCAATTTAGCTTTGCTGCTAGAGAGGAGTCACCTTCTTCGATCTAAATCCCTTGGATAAGTTCCTTCACTTCCTCATTATCTCTTAGTCTGTTGTCAAATCGGAATTATCCCCGCTTTTTCAGTCGAGTTCTATCTAGATATGTGATAAGAGGGCGATGGTCCAAGCCCTCGAACCTTAGGTAGTGAGCGCGGTCTGATGGAAACATTTCAAACCAGCTGTTGTTGGCCATGGATCTATCTAGTCTGGCTCTGACAAAGTGCGTGTATCGCATAACCCACCTAGACAGGGGGTTGCCGGAGTGTCGTATGTCGAACAGACCATTACGGGAGAGGAAGGTTCTGAAATCAGAGAAAGAGCCTTCATGTCGTGGCGGTCCCCCTTTATTTTCTTCGTTTCCAATGATATCGTTAAAATCTCCCATTAGGACCCATAGAGTATTCAACCTTGTATGTCTGTCTGCAATCGTGTCTAGCACTTCCTTCTATTTGCTTTTTGTTGGATGGCCATAAACAAATGTGACACTCGCCGTCTTGCCTTTGATCAGAGCCTTTGCTTCAATGAAGTTAGGCGAGGATGCTGTTATTTGTAGTTGCACATCATTTTTCGATAAAAGGGCTAAACCCCCACTCTGTCCTTCCGGTGGTACTGTAAAATGATTGATATATCCCATCAATTGAACAACGTTAAGCACATAATCATCCTTGAGGAACATTATATCAGGTGAATACGCAGCCGTATTTCCCCAAGTCTTCGAACTGTCTGGGTGTTCCCCAGCCCTTGACAGTTCCAACTACAAACAACTAAGGTAGCAGGTTGGGTGGAGACCGAAAATCCACCCTTCCCTTTGTCGACGCCGGGATTAACACCATTGCAGGTGTACTATTGATCGCAGTGATCGTATTACCAGCACCAAAGGCTATAATGTCCTCATTCTGAGGTAATGGATTGTCTGATTCTGGTGATCCCAAGTTAAGGTTTCTCCTGGATGTAGCGAGGGTTTTAGCCACATTTCTCTTTTTTGTACTAGCCCATACCATTGGGCTATTCGCTCCCCTCGTTTTCCCCGTCCCCTTCTGGGTATTTTCTTTCTTTTTCTTTTGAGAAATTTTCTTTGGTGCAGCTTTAGGATTTGTCTTGGATTTAGTGGCTGATTTCCTAACTGATTTTCTCATTACTGCAGGTGGAACATGTCCTAATCTCTGAGTAGTGGGTACCCAACCTTCAGATGGTGGGGTATCAAAGTAGCTGTGTATGGCCCCTGATTCTGTGATAATGGTTCTCCTAACTGTGCGAGTACCACTGGATTTCTGAAAGAGTTGATTGCCTTCTTCAGCATATTGAACATGTACTTCTAATAGTCGACCTGAGTCTGAGTTATAGCCCCTACTTTGTCTCGGGGCTGCCTGAGGGTCTCTTAGGGAAAGTCACTCTAGAGCTGGGCGTCGAGATTTTGGACTGCTCAGTGTAGCACTGTTCCCACTTCCCATCGGGTTTATTGGTCTTTTGTTTCTGAGGGTAGTCCATGGGGTTCTGTTTGATTGAGTTTGCTGAGATCCTCTTTGTAACTCTCTGTTCTGGTACTGCTGCGCAATATGGTTTTGGAACACTCTGCCTGTGGCTCTGTATCTTGAGCTATTGGAGTGATGGGATTCCGAACCTTGGGCTCTGTTTAGTGAGGCTCTGAGATCCTTCCTGTTGCAGGAGAAGGATCTTCCCCCAAATTTTGCCTCCATACAAAGTGGGATACGAAAATTACTATTTCTGGAGACCGAGTGTGGAGCTCTGTTCCTGTAGTTACTCTGTTCTCCCCAGCTTCGAGATGGGGGTCTGGATCTTTCCTCCCTCTCACTTGCCGCTTCGTGTCTCGCCCATTAGGCTGCTGAGGATTCTCTGATTTCTCTTTTCTCGTCTGCTTTCCTCCGTTCTGGCTCCATTCTATCTAGGGTCTTCTGTTGTGTCGGTCCTAGATTTCTGGATGGTATTCCTTGATATTTTCCCTGTTGGGGGCAGTCCTTGTCCTCATGTAGCAGTGAGAAGCAAATGAAGCAATGTTTTCTAAGTCTTTCATACAGCAGGTCTACCGTTTTGACATCTTCTTTAGGTAGCATTATTGGGATTTTCATCTCCAGTGGCTGCAATCCATTAACTTCGACCCTAACTCTGCATTTCTCTGCATCCACATCTACTAACTCACCAATATCTCTACCGATGGTGGAGACTGTTTCTCTGGTCCAAAGATGCACTGGAACCTTTTCTATTTCTATCCAGAAAGCTATATTGGATGAAAATGTGTCTGACACTTCAGGTTCCCATCTCTGGATTAGTAGCATCCACTGTTTAAAGTGGTAGGGTCCATTGTTTAGGATGTGTTGGAGATCTTCCTCCATCTTGAAGCGGAACTGGAAGCATTCTGGTCCTAGAGGGCGCCCCGTAACTCTATTCTCAAACCTCCAGTACTGGGGTATGAAGTCGACTACAGCTCTTGGTCGCTGGATGGAAGGGTTAGTGACCTTTCCTATTAGAGTGAGGCGGTTCTCCTCTATGAGGGCTCTGTTGTCACTTTTTGGGATTCTGAGGGGGGAGCGGCGGGAAGAGGTACTTCCTGTAGCCACCCATTTTCCTTTCTCAGCTCGTGTAAATCTTCTGTTAGACATTGTTGGTTGGATCTCCTTGGAATGAAAACGAAATCCCTAGTATAGGGTAATAAGGTAGCAGAACTGATTCCCAGTCTAAACCCTCAGCGTCGAGGTAAATTTTTGAAATCTACAAAAATGCAGTAGAGGACCCCTTATCCCCCTTTTATCAGCTACGGAGAGTAGACGCAGCAAAATAAATTGCCATAGCTATCTGAGAAGCAGTATTGGGTGGGAGTTGGGCTAGCCGTGATGTTTCCGGTCAGGGAGCTTCTGGTAGAAATGCCTCCATCGCTGGGGCTGGATAAAACTTTCCTAAAAAGTAGGGATAAAAGTAGGTGAGATCTGCTTTGGTTTGAAAAGATTGCCCCGAATAGCAATCTCGAAACTCGTGTCTGGGAGAGTTTTCTCACTCTGAAGAATCTTCCTTTCAAGCTTAACGTTTTGTTTGTTCTTGATTGGCATATTCTATATATCTCGAGAACGATGGCTAAATGCAACGCATCTAAGATTTATTTGATTATGGAGCACTTGGATATCCTAATTCAAAATGAGGTAATTTTATAGTTTTTGATTTAATTTCTACTTATTATTTAGCGGTTAAACATTGGTATAATTTACGAGAATACCAAATAATAAAATTTTAAATGTGCATTAAAAATATGATAATTTCACCCAATTTCTTACGGATACATTTTTATTTTCTAGTAGATTTAATTTTTGCAATTCAATATTCAGAATTACTAGCTACCTCATTAGCTCATATTCTTATTATGATTGAGTTAATCTAGAATTCAAGTTGGTTGAACCAAGATATTTTATTGATAATTTTTTTAATAATTGTGATTACTTTAGTTCGATTGTACAAAAATTAAGTCGGTTCAGCTAATTTGATGTATAATTTATATACTGATCGTTATAATAAAATTTGTTGCGGGTTATATAATATGGTTTTTTTCACTCCTCGATATGAATGGTTTAGGAAGAAAAAAAAAAGAATAGTGGAATGTTTCATGGTCCCATATTTGTGATAAAGAATGGGCCGACTTAAAAACAGAAAGAGAAAGTGTCAATCTGATCGGCCCAAATAAAAATAAAAAGCCCCCGGCGAGGATCGAACTCACGACCTTTCGCTTACGAAGCGAACGCAATACCACTATGCTACGGAGGCAAACTGATCATTTTCTCGAACATAGCAATAAAGCTCGTAGTTCTTATTAACAGGTTTAAGCAATTTCGTGTCGAACTTGCGACGCCGGCGGAGAAAATGTGTGGAATTGCGGTTATAGTTTGCGGCGTTCGTATCGAGCTCTCGACGCTTTCATCTCTCTCTGAGCCTCCTTTTGAACGAGTAATTCTCTTTTTCCAATGTCACTTATGCTTTAGTTCTCTTACCGCATTGGTGTTTGTATTGGAAGTTTTTAACTTTTGAGTTTGAAGTTTAGGGTTTTATTCTGTCTGAACTTTATCATCACTGATAAAGCTTGAATCTTTCAAGATCGGTTGTTCTTATGTAACTATTTTTAAATTCTGATATTTGGGTAGAAAGAAAGATTTAACCTTTTGAATTGAGTTCTCATCGATGCTTAATGATAATTTATTGAGATGAGTGATTTGGTTGTTCATAGATGAGCTCTTATTTGATTTTAACATTTGACATAAGTTTTTTTTAGTAATTGGAATTTGCTAATTTGGTGTTTCTTTGGTTAAACCAGTTACAATTCACTGTTGAAGATGTCAAATCTGTTTTAAGCCAAAGAGGTCCTGATAGTGTAGGTGAAAAGAAGATTCATCTTCAACTGAATGTACCAACTTGTGCTCAAGAATCTGTGACTCTCTCTGTTTTTGAGGCGGGTGAAGGAACTTATAAGCTCGGGAATACTACTTCTTCCGGTGAATTGCATTTTATAGGCTCAACATTACAGCGTAGAGGAACTAGTCCTATAAGACAGCCATTGGTGGATTCTTCTGGAAACATTCTAGCCTACAATGGTGTGGTCTTATCTTAAGATTTCTAATTAAGTAATTATCATGCGTTTTCGTTTACATTATACGATATTGAATGGTATATTTTCCCTGCAGGCGAGGTATTTGGAGGAATTGAACTCAATAGCTATGATAATGATACTGAAGTTCTTTTGAAGTCTTTAGAGAAAGCAGAAGCTTTAGTTCCAGATGTTCTTTCAATGGTTAAAGGCCCCTGGGCCATTATATATTGGCAGGTAATTTTGTAAATTTGCCACTATATTTTTATCAGCACTTTTTACTTGCTCTGTGAACTTTTTTCTCTATCAGGAAAGCTCAAGAACATTATGGTTTGGTAAAGATGCTTTTGGTCGTAGGAGCCTTCTTGTTCACTGGCCAACTGTGGAAGACCCTCGGTTTCTTCTATCATCTGTTTCACCTGCTTCTTCTGTTGCTCAAGGTGCTGGTTTGTATTGCGTAGTAGAGTAATTCTGTCTCTTTATGTACACTCCAAGCCCAAGTAACATCTGTTCTCTTGGCAGGAATGGATGCTGAAAATGGTAATAGCATTCATAGATTTTGGGAAGAGCTTCCATGTGGCGTGTATAGCATTCCTTTCGGGGTTTCAGAATCCAGTTTATGTGTCCGTGGTGAAGTCACGAAGCATGAGTGGAGAAAAACAATGTGGAAAGAATTGATTGATTGGGAAAGGAAATCTGTTGTACCAAGACCTGAAGATCGATCAACCTCATCGCTTAGTGGAATACAAGAAGAGAAAGACAATGCCATTTCAATCTCTTCAGGTACTGCTTAAAATTTTCATGACGACTCCAATTCTATCCAAATCTCATATGCCTGACAAGGTTTAGCTTTAGGATATGTGCAGAAAGTTTTAGTTGTGTTAAAGGAATCAGTGAGGCGGCGGACTTCACTTCATAGCATTTTTCAGGTATGAGCTTTAACTTTCTCTTTGTCCAAGCATATTGTGTTTTCTTCTAAACACCTTATTGGCATAAACAGGGAGAAAAAGAAGCCGTCCCAGTAGCTGTTCTTTTCTCTGGTGGATTAGATTCAATGATTCTAGCTGCGCTATTAGATCAGTGTCTTGATCCAGAATGTAATAATTCCTTTGCACTGTTTCTGTCTTGCGCATCAACTCTGAAACTAATCTGAATCTTCAAAATCTTCTTTGGCTTTCCAGATGAAGTTGATCTTCTTAATGTGAGCTTTGATGGTCCTAATGCTCCTGATAGGATCTCCGCCAAGGCTGGAATAATTGAACTCAAAAAGATTGCACCTTTGAGAAGGTTGAACTCTGAAACCTTATAAAAATTGCATATATCTAGTACTATTTTTATTATTTTAACGTCTTTGTATATCTATTACAATTTATGTTGATACAAATGTTCTTGGAATTTTCAGGTGGACACTTATTGAGATTGATGCTGATCTGTCAAAACTAACCTTTGAGACAAAACGTGTTATGTCACTCATAAATCCTGCAGACACTTACATGGTAAACTTCAAACTCATGAGCATTCTTATTACATTTTTCCGAACTTGATGAGAATTATTCAATCTTTTTTGCAATGTTCTAGGACCTTAATATAGGAACAGCACTATGGCTTGCTGCTCGTGGTGATGGTTGGATTCACAAAGATAGCGAAAATCAAACAGTAGAAGAAAATAACCAGCGGATCAAATATAAGTCTGATGCTAGAATTCTGCTTGTTGGGGCTGGTGCTGATGAGCAATGTGCTGGTTATGGTAGGCACAGAACAAAATACCGAAATGGGAGGTATACATATTCATGGTTACAGATGTATTCTCTTATGAATGTAAACTAATAACAACCTTATCTCACAACTTTTGCTCACTCTTTTCAGTTGGATTGCGTTGGATCAAGAAATGAAATTGGATATGCAGAGAATATGGAAAAGAAATTTGGGTCGAGATGATCGATGCATTGCAGATAACGGTAAAGAGGTATATATGTCACGCCACAACTAGAAACTCAAATCTTTTAGTTCTTTGTGCTCTGTTCTTAAATGTTTATTACATTTTCAGGCGCGATTCCCGTTCTTAGATGAAGATGTGATAAAGACTCTCCTCGACATTCCCTTGTGGGAAATTGCAGATCTTGAGCAACCAAGTGGAAAGGGAGACAAGATTATTCTTAGACAAGTGAGTTAACAAAAGTTACCATTTCTACTTTAAGAAAGCCTCAAAAACTATCTAGAAACTTCATAAACTCGAAACTTTATTTAAATCTTGAAGGTTGCAAAGTTGCTTGGTTTACATGAAGTTGCAAAGATGCCTAAGAGAGCAATACAGGTAAAAAGAGGAGAACTTTCTGAGAGAACTCAGCTTCAAACCAGTAAAGTTGAAAGCTTTGTGTTGTATTTTATGCTCTCTCACTATTGATTAGAACTTTGGTTGTGGTCTCTAGTTTGGATCAAGAATCGCTCGTGAATCAAACCGGAAGAACTTTGGAAGTAACCGTGCTGCAAACCAAGTTTCTGCCGGGAGCGTTAGATTCCAAGCGCCTTCAGCCTAAAATCCTCTGATTTATCGCTATACAACTATTTGTTATATCCATTTTTTGTATCCATTGTATTCTATACAAAAGTAATAGGAGTAATAAGAGAGGACTATGTTAAAGGTTCGATACTATCTTTCTTGCTCAATTTTACATTCTTTCGATGTTTTCAAAACTGGTTTGAACAAGAAGGGAGTAAACAGAGGACTTCGTTGGACTTTGACCACTTGATGCTGTCTTTGCACAATTTGAACTTATAGAAAATAGGGTAAAATTGGAAAATCACAAGAATATCAAAAACCCTAACATTATTGTCTGAATCAAATCATTTTGCTCCACCGGTGATCTTCGTGCTCCGGCGCATAAACCCCTGCAAAGCCCACAACTTGTTAATCCCAAAGTTTGGTTCTTTTTGATGGAAGCCGTAAGCAGTAGCTGGGACAACATCGTCAGCGATGATACATGGCGAGCAGAAGCTGAAATTGGTGGCAACGAGAGAGCTCTGCAAGCACTTCGAGAACTTATCATCTTCCCTTTTCGCTACCCTCTCGAAGCTCGAACTCTTGGTCTCAAAGTACATATCACACACTTATGTTAGATTCATTGCTTCCATCTTTCTTTTAAATTGCTTAGTTAGCTCTGCTTTTTATTGCAGTGGCCAAGAGGATTGCTTCTCTACGGTCCTCCTGGAACTGGCAAGGTAAAAAAACTCTGTTTCGAGCTTGAATTGTTCAAAACAAAATTGTGTTGGGTTCTGCCAAGTTCTCAACTTTTTTCAGTGTAAAATGATCTTGACATAAGCTAATTAGACCGCTCTGTTGCAATTTTGATCTCTGTAGACAAGCTTGGTCCGTGCTGTTGTCCAAGAATGTGATGCACATTTGATTGTTTTAAGGTAATTTTGTTTTGTAGCTTCTGTATAAATTTATGGTCTGGAGCTAATTTATGCTTTTTCTTTGTGTGTCAATGCTATGTTCAGTCCTCATTCTGTACATCGAGCACATGCTGGAGAAAGTGAGAAAGTCTTAAGGGAAGCTTTCGCTGAGGCTTCTTCTCATGCTGTTTCAGACAAGCCGTCTGTGATTTTTATAGATGAAATCGACGTTCTTTGTCCTCGGCGTGATTCTAGGTATTGTGTCATTTAAATATTTGATACTCCTTGGTTATAATTGTGATCTTCATTGAGATCTTAAAGAGATTGAGAATAGTTTTTGGTTCCCTCTAAAATGCAGACGAGAGCAAGATGTTCGTATTGCTTCTCAACTCTTTACACTCATGGACTCAAACAAGCCTTCATCATCTGCACCAAGAGTTGTTGTTGTAGCATCCACAAATAGGTTCTTGTCTACCTTAAAACATTATTTTAGTTTTAACACAGTTGTGCTTTAAAGCAAAGATTCAATGGTTTTCCCCTATCTTGTATAAGGATCGATGTGATTGACCCAGCGCTCAGAAGGGCAGGACGATTTGATGCTTTAGTCGAAGTGAGCACGCCGAATGAGGAGGATCGTTTAAAAATCCTGCAGGTAAGATTGAGTGCTTAAATAAGATTGATATTGTTGCTTAAATGGGAACTTTATTTGTTGACCTTCATGTTTGCTATTTATTCAGCTGTACACAAAGAAAGTCAAGTTAGATCCTAGTGTTGATCTGCAAGCCATAGCAACATCTTGCAATGGTTATGTTGGGGCAGATTTGGAAGCTTTATGTCGTGAAGCCACCATATCTGCGAGTAAAAGATCCTCAGATTCCCTTATCCTAACATTGGAAGACTTCAAGATTGCAAAAGCTGTGGTTGGTCCAAGTATAACACGAGGCATCACTGTTGAAATCCCTAAAGTGACATGGGAGGACGTTGGTGGTCTTAAAGACCTAAAGGTCAATACTTTTCTAAAGAAAAAGATCAATTTTTTTCTTGGTTGTACTGTTTTTTCGGTTGCGATTAATGGATTTTTTCTTTCTCTGTGACAGAAAAAGCTCCAGCAAGCTGTTGAATGGCCAATCAAACATTCAGCTGCGTTTGTGAAAATGGGCATATCACCAATGCGTGGGATACTTCTTCATGGTCCTCCAGGTTGCTCAAAGACAACTCTTGCTAAAGCCGCTGCAAATGCTGCTCAAGCTTCCTTCTTTTCCTTAAGGTACAGTTTTTGCGGATCATAAAGTTAATGACTTGTTAGATCAAGTTTAATGAAATCCCCTTTGGTTGTGAAACTAGTTTAAAGGAACTGTTTTTTCTTGTGTCTTTGTGTGGGGTGCGAATTCAGTTGTGCAGAGCTATTTTCTATGTATGTTGGAGAAGGCGAAGCATTATTGCGGAATACGTTTCAAAGAGCTCGACTTGCTTCTCCAAGTATAATATTCTTCGACGAAGCTGATGTTGTCGCTTGTAAAAGGTTTGTTTATTTCTCTCCTAGCTCTTGCTTCGTGTTATAGACTCTTAACATTGTTTATTTCCATGGGTCTTTATAGAGGCGATGAGAGCTCAAGCAATAGTTCTACCGTTGGAGAAAGGCTTCTATCTACACTTTTAACCGAAATGGATGGTCTTGAAGAAGCAAAGGTATATAAACGAACAAAAGGTCATAGCTTGCAATAAATTGATTTACAATGATATTGATGGGTTTATGGTTTAGGGAATTCTCGTCTTGGCTGCCACAAACCGTCCATATGCAATTGATGCTGCTCTAATGCGACCTGGTCGATTTGATCTTGTAAGTCCTCATATTCGATCTTTTGACCAAACTGAGTTTTGAGAGATTAGAACCGTCATAGTTACCCTTTTCTTGCAATGTCTTCTTTTAGGTGCTATACGTGCCACCGCCTGATCTAGAAGCTCGGTTAGAAATATTGCAAGTGCATACACGCAACATGAGACTAGGAGACGACGTTGATCTCAGAAAAATCGCTGAAGAAACCGAGCTTTTCACTGGTGCTGAGCTCGAGGGTCTATGCAGAGAAAGCGGAACTGTCTCACTTAGAGAAAACATCGAAGCAACCGCTGTATTCAATCGCCACTTCCAAACCGCGAAAAGCTCGCTTAAACCCGCATTGACAATCGAAGAAGTCGAAACTTATTCATCATTCAGGAAGTCGAAAAAACCGCATTCAAAATCGATTCCGGTTCAGGAAAAGAAGGTGAATTCCAATGTTTCCGGTTTAGTATTCTCTTGGAAATTTGGTGTTTTGAGCTTAATGTTGCTTGTTTCTGCAAACTATTACTTGAACCACACTAAACATCAACTAGTATCTACTGCTACATGAGACTGGAACAGCAAAGTCAAAAAAAAGGTCTCTATTTTGTTTTCTTCATAGATCCCAAAATATCTTTTGTTTCAAAGTTCAAATTTTTAAATGATAAAAACGGCTAATAATAGATTCGGACAATGACAAAGACTGGCCATTATATAACAAAGGCCCACAAGCCTCACTATTGAAATGTTCACCGTCGTCGAATTTCGTGAAATTTCTTAAAGCACCAATAATTTTACAGTGGTTTTGTTGTACTAATTGAAACTTTAAATCGTAAGTACCAAAATAATCACCTGAACTTTCATAAAGGTCCAATAAAATTCACCGGTTTTGGGATAATATCTATTTGAATTTAGATATTTTTCGATGAAAGCTATGAATGTTTTGTGTTATTATTCAAAATTCGAAATCGTTTTTTATTGTTAACCGATAAATTGAACCGGAACCATGGTACTAGCAAAACCGGCGTGAGCTTATAAATAGACTGGCTCGCTTATGACTCAGTAGTCAGTTCCGAGTCTGCATTTGTTTCTTCTCCTTCAGTTTCATCTTCTAGATCTGATCGCGAATTTCACCAAAAGGTGTGTTTCTCAAACCCTAAAATTCTCTAGATCGCTTGATTTCGAGTCTCTGGGTTTCTCAGGCGAGTTTAGATCGTAGATTCCTCTATTTTGATTCCTCGATTATGCTTTTCAATCCTTAATTTTCGGAGATTTAGTCTCTACGGATAACGTAGATTCAATTATTTAAGAATGGTGATTGATTTCGCTGGATTTAGATCTGATTGTTTTTTTTCACGCTTGTTCCGATATTAAGCGATCCTTTCAAAATGTCGTATAATTCTCCTAAGTTTCTTCGAGAATTGTGGATTTTGCATTAGCTTTTGTGGTTTTGTGTATATATCTTCTAGGAGTGGATTATGTAAATATTAAAACTCTGAATCTTTCATCTCTGTTTGTGAATTTAAAGAAATGATGCATTGATGCATTGATGCATTCACAATTTGTTACAGCTCTAATTGTGAATGATGATGCTTCTAAGTCATGATTCTTACTATATTCTGGGTTTTGCTTTGTTACTAGGTTCAGTTTATACAATGGGTCGAGGAAACAGTTGTGGTGGAGGTCAAAGCTCATTGGATTATCTTTTTGGTGGTGGTGATGCTCCTGCTTCTAAGCCAGCTCCAGCTCCTCGTCCCGCTCCTACTGAAGCTAACAACGGAACTGCACCACCCGCAACAGCTGTGACTGCAACCGCACTCACAACTGCTACTACTACTGTTGAGCCAGCTGAGCTCAACAAGCAGATTCCAGCTGGTATCAAAACTCCAGTTAACAACTATGCCCGAGCTGAAGGACAGAACACCGGAAACTTCCTCACTGTATGTTTTCGCTTTCTTATCCATTACTTGATTACCTGTAAATGAAATCGAAATGATCTCTCACTCTCTCTCCCTCTTTGCAGGACCGTCCTTCGACCAAAGTTCATGCAGCTCCTGGAGGTGGATCATCCTTGGATTATCTCTTCACTGGTGGCAAGTAAAATAATTTGCGAATTCGTATCCATTGTCTCTGTTGCATTCCTCTCACTATAAAACTGTTTGATGTGTCTTTAAATGATAAGAAGTCGGTTTCTTGTCTCCTCTATCTCAACTGTGTTATCTGTAATATTCTTCTGATAAACGTTTGAATCAAAAAAAAAAAACTTGCAAGTTGTCTTGTTATTAACCATCAATGCCAAAAGTACAACTTCTGAACATCACCGAGTAATCAAATCCATTAAACTAGAACAATGTTACATGTCTTCTCAAATTGCGAAAAACCGTCATTTAGGATGTTATGGAGCAGGGATGATTCCCCATTTTCTTCGAACTTGTTCCAAGTCTTCATCAAAGTGACGCTCATAGTACACACACATTAGGTCAGTGCATTGTCTTCCTGCTCGAACAGCCCAAGGAAGGTAATGTTTTAAGAACATCGACCGTTGCTTCTCGTTGAACCTCACGGTGCCTCCAATCACAGAAAGCATACACATTGGAAGATACATTTGCTCAAACTCGATGACTTTCAGAGCTGACTCGCCTATAAGATTCGTAGGGAGACCAAATAGAGTGTGCCATAAGTCGTGAACTTCGCGCGCCCGTGTTGCTACGTAAGCCAATTCATCTGTATCCATGAATCTTACGGGCGGACGGTCATCGGGAGAGAAGTTTCTAGATCCCATGAATCTTGCATATGCAGCTCCAAATGTGTTCTCTGGTAGATCCCAAGCATGACCTACTTGCTCTGATACAACACGAGGCCGCTCAAGTAATATAGCCTACAGAGAAACAAAGACATTGTAACCAAATCATTCATCAAGCAAAAACTTAACCTAAGATTTGAACGTTTTTGAGTTCATAAGCAAAACACTTGTTCATAGCTCAGCCATTGAAGATCAACAGTGAAATACCATAAAACTACTCTGTATCCATTGAAACATCACTCATAGCTCAATTGGTAATCAAATCAAATCGATTCGCAAAATTATTTTCTCCAGAATCGTTAATACACACAAATCTCTAAATCAATCGATGATTTTTTCGAACTTAAGAACTTACTCTTCCTTCATCGCTCTTCTTCATCCTCTCAAGAACCATTTCAAAAGCTGGTTTCCCTGTGGTTTCACCGAGAGCTGCGATCAGATCCGCTCTACGAGGATTTACCAACGCACCGACAGCAGATCCCATCGCCACCGCTGCTTGTTGCCATCGGCTCAACGGAACTCGAGCTCTTTCGATAATCATCGTCGTTCGTAGAGATCTCTCGGGATAACAGGACGGCGAGTTTAATCTCAGATCAAAATCGATAGACGGACGACGACGAGGATTATAGGTGACACGCGCGTCACGCGCTTATGGTCCCGCGTGGACATATTTCTCTATTCTCGCGATTTCTCTAAACCCTTTTTAATTTGGGCTTTTTAGCTTACAACTCCGTTGTTAGTACGGCTCGTAATTAGACATGACCAAAATCTAACTGTAACCATATTTCGAACCGTAATCATTTCGTTCAACTATATAATCGAACCGTGACTACATTAAATGGTTAATAATTATAACCATTAACCATAAAAATAAAATAGTTAAGGTTAAAATGAATTATTAACCATAACCATTAATTAATCATAACCATATAAAAACTGTTAGTTAACCGCATGATGTAACTGTAAAATTATAACCGTAACCATTTTTATAAATAGAATAAAATATACATACAATCAATTATAGTAATAAATATTAGTTGATATATCATCATCTAGTTCTTTATTCTTTTAATAGAAGTTATATTATTTTTATATAAAAACATCATTGATATTAATGTTTATCATTATTAAAATAATTAAATTGTATTTAACCGCATATAACCATAACCGTATATAACCATAACCATTTCTAATTGTAACCATTTTGACAGTAACCGTTTTAATTGTATATTAAATGGTTAAAGTTAAAGTTAAACAAAATTATAACTGTAACTGGTGGTTAATTAACCGTAACCGTGATAACCGTAACCGTGATAACCATAACCGTGATAACCGTAACTGTGATAACCGTAACCGTGGTCATATTTACCGGTAATATTATAAAATTAAGAAACTTAATGTTATTAATATCGCTTATCTGAATAATTCAATATTGTGAATATTTTTTTTATGTTGGTTTGTAATGTTATTATGTAAACAGTTATACCCTTTCTATAAAATGAAGTTAAAAGAAAATCCAAATAATGTGAAAATATTTTTTCTTAAGTTAGAGATTGTTTGTTTTTAATACTGTAAAATTCAGTTTTATACAAAAGAAAAAAAGATTTTTTTTTGGGCTTTTCTGAGTATAAATATCTGATTGAGTGTACACTTTGAAAATGTTGTTCTACTCTTTATCTGGTCATGTGGGATTGTATATATCTCCTATTAGGTTAAATTATCAAAATCTTATACAAAGATTTGTCGATAAAAGTATAAATTTATTGTGCAGTACAGTAAATTTACCATAAAAACTGGGCTGAAGTTATCATTTAAATATGGAAAACAATTTTTTTTTATTTCTGATATTGACAAAGTAGATTGATAAAGTTTTTGGAAGGAAACAAAAAAGAATACAAGCACTTGGGCCACTGAACAAGAAAATCTAGAAAATTGCAAGACACACCCATGGATAGATTTATGGTCCATAGAAATTTGATAAAAGAGATATTAAGTTTAACGGTTGGCTTTAAAAGCCCCTAGCGAGGATCGAACTCAGGGCTTTTCGCTTAGCTAACGCAATACCATTATGTTACCGAGGTAGAGGTGTCAAAATGAGTAATTTAACCCAAACCTATATATGTTCGAGATTTATATAGACGAGTTTAACTTACCTATTTATTTTATCGGTTAAAATTTATATACCTAAACCCATTAGTTAAATGGGTTATATAGATTATCCATATATAAATTAAATATAATTAAAAAAAATTAAACATACCATATAATTATAAAACTAACAAAAAAATTTCAAGTAACAAATAAAATAAAAATATCTAGTAATTAAAATAAATAAAAGCATCATAAAAATTTTAAACCACAAAACCATAAAATCATATAATGATAAAACCAAAAAAACATGGGTAACCCAGAACCCTAATACTTGTTTTAGAGTTTAGATATTTTACATATTTATTATAAATTTATTAAATTTATGTTTTAATGTTAGATACATGGGTAACTTAAAACCTAAAAACCCATTAGGGTTGACCCATCAAAATTCATTTATTTATATGGGTATAAAAATTTAATACAAACCCACTAAAATAATAGGTAGATTGAATCATGGTTTTAACCGATTTTGATATCCCTATAAAGAGGCATTTACTCATGTACATTGGGTAAATAGCTCAAACTTTTCAAAATAAATAGAATATTAATTTACATAGAATTTTTCCAGTTTGCAATTTTATGAGTTTTTTTTCTTTTTGGGGGTCAAAATTGCAATTTGTATGAGTATTAAATTGTTTAAATGTATCAAAATTCAAAAGGCAGTAATATGTCGACACGTGTCGACACAAGCACGTGATGTACGTATGACTGTTTCGTTCAATCGCCAACACATCCTGAAAAATAAAAGGTCTTTTCAACGAATAATATTTCGACACGTAGCCTTCTGTGAGGCCTGTCCCCTACATAAACCTGTAATTGCTTCCCTCATCTTACGTTTTTGTTGTTAAAAGTAAACTAAAGACTGAAGTGTATCTTAAAAACTAAAAAGTACTACAATTTTATAAATTGTTAACTAATAAAGATTATGTCAGAAAACATTATTGAATGTTTACGACTTTTTGGGCCAAGTTCTCTTCAAGTTACCTCGTATTATGAACTAGGTTAACGGTACTTTTTCTACAAAATATGTCTTTAATTTTTCATTATTAATCTAATGTTTCAAATGATATAACACATATGTATGATATTTTGTAGAATAACTATTACGAAGATGTCATATTTCCAATATTAACTAAGACGGTGTATATAGAGAATAGACAATTGTACATATATTTTTAGGAAGTTTTACATTTTCTCAAGTTAGAACTCTTGTATAAATCAAGTCTTGTTCGATACTCAATTCTACAATAACAAAATAATTTAGTGATTCTGCAAGTTTTACAAATGATATAAGTTTACGAAAAGATATGATATTTGATACACTATTTCAGTGTTTAGGCGCTTATAGGAACATTACATAGAGAGAGTTGTCTAATTTTTTAAAAGAAAAAACTATTTAAAATAAGAAGTTGAAGACAATACTTCGATATTTTTAGTCGCAGAAGACATTAGGAAACAATTACCACATAAAATTTTTCATAATTTTTGGATGTAATTTGAAAAGATAATACTAACTATTTTTGATATAGTAAGAAAATATTAGAGATAAACTACAACAAAAATACAAATTTACAAATAAACAAACACTAGAATCATACTTTACTAAAATGTGTTATTTATATGTTATAAAATTTTATGATTATTAATTTACAATATTGATGGGACTATATATTTACATAGAATTTTCAAAAAAAAAAAATTATCTTATGAATTTATCGAACTATGTTAATTATTACACTAAGCCAACTCGGAACCAGCAAAATTTATTAATTTATATAGGTTTCTTCAATGTATATTTTGGATGAGATTCCAATTAATATTAAGTGCAGAAAAACAATTAAATCCTTTCTCAAAATTTTCAAGTGCCTATGGTCCCTGGAGTAAGTAACTAGGGTTGTTTTAGCCCATCATGGGGTATAACCTAGTTCCAATTTGTTAGTCTAAATTTACAGAAGAAACCTGCAAGCATCAGAAATCCTACTTTATATACATATTTTTGTAATATTAATCATATATGTGGACCTATGGTTTTTGCTATCTTGGTCTACAAAATAATATAAAACTATAATGGTAAATCCAAGGGACAATCATTTTCTCTCCCCAAAAGAAGAGTAAATTGCTACTAGCCTACTACCCAACAAATTGCTACCACCCAAATATATACATAACTTTTTTTAATTGACTGTAATAACTGTGTTTGAACTAATTAACTAGTAATTTTGTGACAGCAATTAGAAAATTTGTGGAGTTTTACTATTAAAATTGATTATTTTGACTACTTAATTAGAGATAATTGTCTCTAGATATTGGAATTTATATCTTATCTACCTAAATTATCCATATAGAAGATGGAATGTCACATTGCAAATATGCTCTCTTATTTATTCCTTTTTAGATGTTTACTAAAGCATCTATCTATATGTTGCATATTGTAAGGTGGCCATTCGGAACGACAAAAGAATGGTGGAGGATAGCGAGTGCGTAGAAGATAAGGATCATTTTTACATGATAATATGGATAAGACATGCGCTTATACATCAAGTTTTTTCCATCAAGAAGATTGATAAAGAGAAACAAATAGATAATTTAGCACAAACGGAGAAAACAAAGCTAATGTGTACATATATGTATAGGTTGAACAAAAATAACTAAGGTACCGAGTGAAATATGAGTCAGCAAGCAAAGTTAAGAAAAGTTGTGCGAGACATGTCACATGAGTAAATTAACCATCATCACGAGGTTGATATCTAGAGTATAAGATGCCATGAGAAGAAGTGAGGGAAAAAAACAAAACAAATTAACCTGGCAAGAAGCATCCTACAAATTAACCTGGCAAGCAAGAAAAAAACCAAAAAAAAACTATGTTTCACTGTTCATAGTAACTTTTATTTTGTCTTCCTTTTTCCTGCCAAGATAAATCATCTATATATGAGTCATTTTTATAAAGTTGTGTATATGTGTATGATTTATTGAGCATATTAAATCTAATATTATCTTGAAATCTTGAAGTGAATTCTTCTTTGTTTTATGAAAATCAATTAACAACTTCTATTAGACGTGACTCAAATAACGGAACCTACACACGAAACCCTCTAATGTTAAATAACATTTTTCTTGTACTTCTATTAGTGTCAAAAATTCATAACATGGTTGGACTGATTTTATAGCATTGAACAAGAACGTGACTAAATTATCAGAAATTTGAAGATTTTTTTTGATAAACTCTAGCATATATATAAAAAAAAGACACAGTCCACGTGAGTCGGGACACATAAAAACCTTCTAAATAAAATCAATTTTTTTTACCTAAATATAATCGATTTTCTCCTTAAATACTAAATATTTTTATATCATATCAACCATTTCAATTTGACAGAATTTGTTTGCAACTGTAGAACCATTTTATGCATTTAAACGATCGTGAAGTAGCTGTCACACGAAAGAACCTGTCGGGCAAGAGAAGCAAAGCAAAAAACATATCTTTAGAAGCCTATCATTTTCTTACTTTAATTTACAAACACACACAAAATATACACATTATAGTGTTCTCTTCATAATCTAAACGTGTCAATACCTGAAAAAAAGGAACTTTATTTACTTCTTTCATTTCATGAACAATACATAACAAGATAATAGATAGGATTTGGACTTGTGAATATGCTCTATTTAAGGCATCTGTATAGGTTTATATATAGAATCTTTTTCTCATTTCTTTTTTGAGCATATTGTTAAACTAGGGACTAGATCTGATGAAAGAAAAGCAATCTATAAATAAATATATCTAGCTATATCTCTTAAAATCCAATGGAGGAGGGTGAAAGAGAAAAGTTGAAGCATTTTGTTTGGACTAGATCAGAGATATCTCTTAACTTTCCTTAGAAAAGTACTAGGAATCAATTTTTATTTTCTGCAAAAAAAAAAAGAGATGTAAGAGAAAACAATATTTTATATATTCCCTGATGAAGTAAGAATAAAATAATGTGGTATATCTAACTATTTGCAATATCTAGATACAAATCTGACACATACACAGATTATTTTTATATTTTATTTTCTTTTTTAAAAATTGAAAGTTTATGAGAATAGATATAAGTTTGTAAGCTTTTATTTGGCCAAGAATGGCTTAGCATATGCAAAACCAACACAAAGCCTATTCTCTTATAAAAACATTCCAACAAAAGAAGAATCTGAATACGGTGGCCCACCACCACCACCACCACCAGTCACCGGACAAGTGAGGAACCCAATTCATGCCCTAGATTAAGAACCAGAATCCTTTTAAGACAAGATCTACATTTCACTTTATACGTACATGTGTGAGTGTATATAAAGCTTCTTTAATTCATCACTTGTGGGTAAAAAGTAGGAAACTTTTCTGTTGGGTTTTGGTTTCTTGGTGAGTGAGAGAGAAAGAAGAGAGGATGGGCAGAGGCAAAGTGGAGCTGAAGAGGATAGAGAACAAGATCAATAGACAAGTCACTTTTGCAAAGAGAAGGAATGGTTTGCTTAAGAAGGCTTATGAACTCTCTGTGCTTTGTGATGCTGAGATTGCTCTTCTCATATTCTCTAACCGTGGAAAGCTCTATGAATTCTGCAGCAGCCCTAGGTATAATCTTTAATCTGACTCCCAAAAGTTTCTATTTTTAGATTTAGGGTTTTGACTCTTAAGAAAGATGTGAAAGATTTTGTCTTTCTTGATTTTGTTAGAATTAGATTATTAGGGTTTATTTCTATAATGAGTTCTGGGTTTTATTATGCACAAATCTGGCTGCTAGAGAATGAGATTAAGTTAACAAAGGATGATCAAATTACGAGGGTCTTAGTTGGTCTTGATGATGATTAAAGCTAGAGACTTAGATGGAAAAAAAGTAAATTAGATTTGTGGTGTAGAAGCTATATAGCATATCTTTACAGTTGAAGCTTTTACACATGAGATTAAGTATTGATCCAAGTTTCCAAAGAGACAAAGGATTGACCTTTGGATATACACAAAGCTGTAAAGAAACACAAAATACTTTGACTACTTCTTTAAGTTAGTATCTCTCAAGTACTTATGATCTTATTAAAGTTAAAGAAGACAACAACTGTAATGATACTCAATTTCACAATTTTCTTTTGCTTTTTGTTTTTTTGCTTGAAACAATTTAGAAATTTATTTTTAATTTCTTGCAACAAAAAATCATGAGATTGATACCAATCTTGATATCTTGGTTTTTAACATTTTTGAAGGGTCTTTGTCTACTTTTTTTCGAAATATTCTTAAATGTTGATTGATCAATATATGTTAAAAATCGTATTATCATTTGTTTGCTAGTGGTATGGCCAAGACCGTTGAGAAGTATAGAAATCATAGTTATGCAACAATGGATCCAAATCAATCAGCTAAAGATTTGCAGGTACACATCTTATCACTCTATCTATGGTCAAAGACTGACCTCAAAGTTATTAATGAAAGTTGTCCTTAATTTTATCTTAATTGGCATAGGAGAAGTACCAAGACTACTTGAAGCTCAAATCAAGAGTTGAGATCCTTCAACATTCCCAAAGGTACTTAGCCTGATTCATAAATCAATGTAAACTTGCTTACTCCTATTATTGAAATTTGCTTCTTTCTAGGCATTTGCTAGGTGAAGAGCTAGCTGAGATGGGAGTGAATGAGCTTGAGCAGCTAGAACGCCAAGTAGACGCATCACTAAGAGAGATAAGATCTAAAAAGGTATACATAAGAGTTTGTATTCGATTCTTTGGTCCTAAAAGCATTTAGAATATTACTAAATCTTGGTTGTTTCCATTGCCAGGCTCGGTCTATGCTTGATCAACTATCTGACCTCAAAACAAAGGTACAATACTTTATAATATGAGTCACATAATGTCCTATAAGATCAATACATCACACTCTCATTTTCATCATTTCACAGGAGGAAATGTTATTGGAAACCAACAGAGATCTTAGGAGAAAGGTAGCTATCAAAATCTTCTAACACAAGAAATTGTAACCCTTTTGAGATCTCTTTCTCTCTGACTCAGTTGGAGGAAAGCGATGCTGCGCTTACTCAAACGCTATGGGGATCTTCTGCCGCAGAACATTCCTCCCAACAACAACAACAACAAGGCATGAACTCTTATCAACCAAACCCTCCAACTCAGGAAGCAGGTTTCTTCAAACCTTTACAAGGCAATGTAGCTTTGCAAATGAGGTAATCTATGAGACCCTTAAATTGACTTTTGTTCTATAATCAGAAAGATTTGACCTTTATTTGTGTCTTTAATATATAATTAGCAGTCATTACAATCCTGCTGTGACAAATGCAAGCAACTCTGCAACAACATCACAGAATGTTAATGGATTCTTCCCTGGATGGATGGTTTGAAACAATACATATATATGTATACATATGTGTGTTTTATAGATTAAAGATCACTGCTTGTGTCATTTGATTTTTGCAAGAGAAACATAGTTTCATTATTACAAACTCTGTTATATAATCAAGGGATGTAATGTTCAAACCCCAGATTATTACTTTTCTTTTTTGCTCCTGAAATAGAACAATATTTTTGAGCTTTTTACATACCAAATTTTTGGAAGCTTCTTCATTTTTTTTAGTTATAATATAGAATATGATTCATTTAATCTAATTTCATCCCTCAAGAATTGGATTCTGAAACAAGTAGTGCTCTGCATTAGTATCAAGATAAATAAATTATGAGAATTTTCCAGGTTGGATTTAGATTGAACAAGTCCAAAATGATATTTTATTATATTTTCATGGCAAGCACGTTCAAGAAATGGCTCCAACCAAAACCAAACAAACAAAACAGTATTTAAAACACAACCAAAAATCTCAAAGAACAGAGAAGAAGAAACAAGAAACAGAGAAAAATATTTTCAAGAAATGGGGAAACCAGCTGGGTATTGGGTGAATAAGATTAGGACATCATTCAAAGGAGGATCATCGTCAAGCAAATCATTAGATGAAGGAAGTGCTTCTGGTTCTAGAAAGAACGATTCGAAGCATAGTAAGAATCTGAAAGCAGGGGAAAGTAATAAGAATGGTGAAGGAGGAGTTCAAGCTGAGAGTGGAAGGAAAGTGATGGTTGTTGTGGACACAACTTCACAATCAAAGAATGCTCTTCAATGGGCATTAACACATTGTGTTCAAGATGAAGACAATATCACTCTCCTCCATGTCACAAGAACACCTGTAGGACAAGGTATATACATTTATACATAATTTATACATATGTTGCATTTAGTAGAACCTTTAAACTAGAAGATAACCATTAGAGCAAAAACACACAAAACCATTCTATATCTTGCGACTTGAATATATATAAATAAAGAAACAGGGGTGAGCAACTGAGCACTGATTCTTTTGGGTTTTTAGACTGATTGGGCCTTAGATTTTATTTTTGGGCTTGACTTGGACCCAATGTTGTCTTCTGTCTGTTAGTTTATTTGGGTTTTAAAAGAATTTTGTTATAACTTTTGATTTATTTCTTTTGATCAAAATATATTTAAATATTTATTCAAAAGTTTATTTCAGATATTGTTTTGAACCGAAATTGTTATATGTTTGGTAGTATTTTTTTGATTACTTTTTTATGGCTCTGAAATATTGGGTCGGATTTAACGCAACCCTATACATTTAGGGCTGAACTCGAGCCATGGCCCGAGAAATCATTGTTTTGGACGAGACCAGACTAGAACACAAAGTCAAGCTTGTTATGTCTCATATTAACTAAAGTGTTTATCATGTTAATTATAGCTATAGATGAGACACAAAGGGAGAGAACCTCAAGGGCTCATGAACAAGTTCATCCATTGAAGAATTTTTGTCAACTCAAGAAACCTAACGTAAGCTTTTCAATTACAAATATGCAGAAACTGATTAGGTTCAAGATTTTAACTCTCTTTTTTTGACATTTGTGGTTTTATTTACAGGTGAAGATCGAGATTGTGGTGGTTGAAACGGCGGAGGAGAAAGGGAAGATGATAGTTGAGGAATCAAAGAAACAAGGAGCAGGCGTTTTGGTTTTAGGGCAGAGAAAGAGAACCTCGAAGTGGCGCGTAATCTGGAAATGGCGCGCGAAGGGAGGAATGGGAGGAGGAGTGGTTGAGTATTGTATTCATAACTCCGATTGTATGGCTATTGCCGTAAGGAAGAAGAGTAACAATGGAGGTTACTTGATCACCACGAAACGTCACAAAGATTTCTGGCTTTTGGCTTAATTATTATATCACACCACATTAATTGATCCAAAATCTTAATACATGTTTTATGGATATGACTGATGATCTGTATTCGTTATAAGATCTTCCTTTTTTTCATGTAAAGACTTAAATATTTTTCAATGTTGGTTTTGTGTTGAGCCTCAAAAATATAAATTACATTAAAAATAAAAATACAAGCAAAGCACGAAGTCACATATTTTATGGTATTTCACATGCAATTTTCTTATTTTATCATATAAAATATAAAGCCGAAGTAATAGTATTACTTCAATGTACGATCTTCCATTACGAGACTACTTACCATTTACGATCCTTCTCCACGGCCGAGATGATGATATATGCTCTGGTGACGGCTCCAACGGGAAAGATTGTAATTGTGAAGGAATTACAAGAAGTCAAGAAGTAGACAGGACGATAATACTTAATTATGAGACCAATCTGAAATATCTTCATTATTCTTGGTTTAACAGAATTATGTGGTACTGATACATATATATAGTTGTATTATATCAACCAAGTATCCCACTTTTGGCAAACCCATGACTGATAAAGCCACTCTAGACACACAGAATCGTTTCCCACCAGCTTCCAAATCACCATGCATATTCATCAGAAAGGTCCCTAAAACATGAACTAATCACCCAACGAAAGTTGCAAGTTTTATCCAAGGCTGAAACTTGAGTCCTATGTAAAGGCAAAGAATTCTCCATGAACAGAAACTCTAAGTAAGACCTAGTTAGGTTCCCGTACAAAAACTGCCCTCCACTCGGATTGAAGATCTTCATTATCTGCAAACTGGAGGAAGATGGAACAGAAAAAAAAAATATAGGACACTTTGAACAATATAAATCCTCTTTTTGTTTTTTTATCCGTGCATATGACTGCTCCTTTACCTTCACCATCAATGATCACAGCAATGAGAGAAAGAAACATAAGCTAAACCAAAACAGAAGCCAAACAGAGTGATTGAGTTTGAAGCTGTAAACTATATAAACGATAACTATGAATCGCAGATCAACATTATAAACCATAGCCTTATTGAAGGCAAAACTCATTTAAGTTATTCAGCACAATTGTTGTCCTCTTGGTCATAATAATAACACATTGCTTAGAAGGGCAAACAAGTATCATAAGAAAGAAAGTTGAGTGGTGTAGGGATAACCCATGTTGGGGAGATGTACAAGTCCATATAATTTGACTGGACGAGCATGAAACAATTAATGAAACTATTAGAACGGAGAAGAAGAAATAACAGAAACAAGTAATATTAATAGATAATATTACAACAAGATTCATAAATAGAGATAAACAAGGAAATGAGGCGAGTTCATAGAGTGACAGAAGCAGAATACAAAACCTTGTAGCCATCTACCAAAGGATGATCAACGGTCATGACAGCATTAGACCACTCGATATTGCCCCAAATCTCTCCTCCTAGTCTCTTAAAGGATATCTCGGCGCACCAAATCTCAAGACGATCCCCCGTGATGACATCCCAGAAGAGCACAATGTTGGGACCAGAGTTGGTGAGTCTGGCCCCGGGAAGTAAATCTATCAGCCGAGTCTGAGTGTGAGCCCGGCCCCGGAAAGAAAACCTGAGCTTATCTTTTTCCCACAGAGCCACACTAAGCTCATCAAAGTGGACGAGCCTAGAACTAGAGAGACTATTCTTCAGAGAGCCCAAACCCTTGACTTCTTTAGAATACATCCCCTCTGGTTCACCTTCACGCCAATCCAAGTCCTTTGGCTCATACCAATATAGACGTCCCTTTTTACTAATACAGAACAGCAAATTATCAATCATACACCAATCCCTTCGGTTTCCTACCAAATGACCACGATTCCCTCTTCCCCATTTACCTTCGCTGGGCGAGTAGTAAAAGGTTTTTCCTTTTCCATCCACCGCGTAAACCTTTTGATCCCACACCACAATGTCATTGATACACCGAGGGCGAGGGAGTTCCTTCTGAAGCGGCCAAGAGTCCCAAGTTTGAGTCTTTGCGTCAAATACCTCTGCCCAACTCGAGTAATCATCGGAAATAAAGCCTCCCAACACATAAACTTTCCTGTCTATAACGCCAGCAGCCGCGTTAGCACGAGCCATTCCTATGGAAGGGGCAATGCGCCACGTGTGAGTCCGGCAATCCAAGAGCCAGACATCGCAAGTGGGGATCCCTTATATCAATCCACCGATTACATATATCTCCCAATCCAGAACCACCACTGAAGATGCTTCCTGAGGCTGAGAGGGGAGAGAAGGGATTGGGATCAGATCGGCGTCTAGGGTTTTTCTACGGCGGAGGATATACCAGCGATCAACAGGAGGGATTCGCAAGCACACATAGACGCATGTTTCGGTGCGACCCATCAAAGATCGTACCTTGTAGAGATCATGGGAAGCCACTAGAGAGCGAAAACTCTTGCAGGTGAGAGATAAGGCCGCATGGTCCGATCTCGAGATTAGAGCTACGCAGGTCAGAGCTACCTCATCTGGCAGCGATGATAAAAGAGACAATGACGGAGACCCTTCCATCTTTCTCTTCTTCTGCGGTCGTGACTCTTCGGAATTCGGCATCTACCGACTCACTCAAAGGTTGTTTTTTTTTCTGTGTTTGAGACAAGAGATATCTTTCTGTTTTTATATATATTTTCCGATAAAAAAAAAGGAAAGGTGAAGTGAAATAGGAAAAGAAAAAAAAAAAAAAGATTATTTCCTAAAACCTCGAGTTTCACTCTAAAACCTGACAGAGCCGCCATTGAAGGACCTCCTCTGTCCAAAGCTCAAAGCCACATCATATGGCAGCGATGAGAACAGAGACGATGATGGAGACCCTTCCATCTTTCTCTTCTTGTTCGGTGGTGCCTCTTAGGAATTCTAAGCTTTTTTTTTTTTTTTTTTGGTGTTTGAGTATATTTTTTTTCCTATTATAAAATAAAAAGGAAAGGAAAAAAAGAGAAATAGGAAAAGAACAAAAAAAAAGCTTTTTTCCTAAAAACCAATTTGCATGAGAAGTCTAGTCTTACATGAATCAGAACTGAACTAGTTTCTCTATTTTTCATGAGAACCTTAAAAACAAATCCTCACACCAGGAAGAAAATATTTCAGTAACATTTTGAAGAAAGTTATATAATCAATGGGTACTCTGCCAATTTTCTGAAGACTACGAATTTCTATTTTGAAGAAGTCAAGAACTTGGTAAGAAACGGTGTCTTTGGTTCAAACAACTACGATGAACTAATTGGCTCTTTGGAAGGCTTTGGACGATCGGATTACTTCATGGTAGGCAAAGACTTTCCTAGTTACACATCAGACTGCCAAGAAAGTAAGTAGTTATGCATTTTCTTTGATCATCAAGCTTCATGTTGACTTGATATAAAACTTCCTCAACGATCCAACCGTAAAATTGCTATTAATGATTACAGAGATGGACGAGAATGTCAATCTTGAACATAGCTGGTTCATTCAAGGAACGGTTGGTCCAGACAAAGAAGAACCCATGTTAGACGGTAAACATGTTTATCCACAGATCCTAAGCCAATCACTATTCACTAAGACAATAACAACAAACAACGCTTGTGGAACTCGAGAAATCAACATCCGATCATTCTCTTCTGTTCCTTCTTCTCCTCGTAACGCTTCGTCTAAATACGATTTCGTCAAGGTTCTATTTTTCTTATGTCAATTCAACTTGGGGTTTTGTTTTTTTTCTTCTTTCTTCAAATTTCTGATTTTTTCTTCTTCTTATGATTTAGGTGAAGGTATGGCTTGGAGACAACGCTGATCACTACTATGTTCTTTCTCGATTCTTAGTTTGCAGAATGTTAACTGTAACTAAGGTTTGTTCAATTTTGACACCATTCTTGTTCTTCAGATTTTCTAAGATATAGCACTGAATGATTCATTGGTTACAATATTTGCTGATTTTTGATTCAGATCCCAAATCATGAGATTAAACGTTGATGTCAGAGCAAAATGGTTAATCTGAATGCATCAAAAAGTTGTTGCAAGGGACATGAGTTTATCCACAGATCCTAAGCCAATCACTAAGACATCCGTAATAAACCCAAAAAGGGAGTTTCTGTACAAAATTTTGAACTGTACAAAAAAATACCATACCTGTCTGACCGGTTTGAATCAAAAATCTGTCCTTTTGGGTTACTTGGAATAAGTAAATCAATAAATTTCACATTGGATTGATTGTGTATCTCTCACAATTCTCAGACATGAGTAAACCAAGGTGGAAGGAATTTATTTTTTTAGGTTTTTTACTTCTATTTATATAAAAAAATGGGACCCTTTAATTATTAGGATACGGAAATGGACCCCGGACCGTCGTCCCTCCCACCCTCACATATGAGCCAGTCCTGTCTATATCCCCGGAGACTTGAAGCTTGATGGTTGTGAAACAGACTTGCTAGCTTCTGCATCAATCACGCTAGAGTGAACTGTCAACTTCAGTATGAGCTAATTGCCCTTTGATGGAGCTGTTAAGTGTTTTGTGGCCACATAGAGGTTCAGAACACACAAAACTCTTGCCACATATTTTGAATCTATAGCAGGAGTGTGATTTGCTTCTGAGAGGAGTGAACCTGGTTTTTATCGTATCTACTAGATTTGTCGAAACTCGAGTGAGCTAGCAGTTCTTCTGCTAAACTTCCGTAAATTTACGAAATCATTTTTTCCTGCCAAAATTCTAAAATATAGAATCATTTTTTCCGTCAAAACTCTAAAAACACGGAATTATGTTTTCTGCCAAAAAACGGAAACACGTTTTCTCGCCAAAAACTCAAAAAATATAGAAACATACTTTTCTTTTAACGCAGAAACACAATTTCACCGCAAAATATACATAAACACGTTTTCACGCAAAAAAAAAACACGGAAACACGATTTCCTGCCAAAAAAGAAAATCTTTTAAAAATTTAACAATTATTGGATGAAAAATAAAACTATTTAATAAAAATAAAATTATTTTATGAACAATGTCCTTTTTGATATGAATTATGTTATTCAATTGCATAATTAATTTAAATCATTTCATATTTATTAGCATAAAAACATGTCTTTTTGGTCATTTTTAACTAATTGTATGTCGATGCTATTACAATTTTAAAAATGAACAAACTTGCATTCAGAAGCATCATTTAGATGCAAAAATCATATACATAAACCAACATTATCTGATGCTGGATGCAGATGTTGTATATGGATGAGAAAACAAACAGGACAGTAGTCTTACGTCGATAGCGTCTACGTAAGCTATAAGGGCAGCCTTAGAAGATGCATTTCACTCCACGTATCATAGATCTTAGCTGACTCACATTACAAGTAACAATAAGAAAATATGTAACTTTATTTATTTTAAAACTTTATATTCTAGTTAGTAATGAAATTATTAAAAATTATTGCCATGAAGTCATGAAAAAATCGCTTAAGAGTGTTTTATTCATTAAAATAACACAAAAGAAAATCCCTAAGCAGATCTTGATCAGCTTACCAGAGCAATACTCACTTGATTTTAAAACTCACGAAGAGAAAAGAACACGTTTTGACCTAAATCACTCAAATTTAAACCTCGAAGAACACATTTTGACATATCGCATAGTTTGTAATCTCGCTTTCCATGAGAGCTAGCATAGTTTGTAGTTATTGGATTCGATTCAATGATTTTAGAAGATAAGGTGAGATTTTATTTATAGGGAGGAATAGCTTGATCCCCAAGAAAAAGAAAATTTTGTGAGATTCGCCTTATCCGCAAAAATAAATATTCTACAAATATTATGAGAATATTCTGTCTTGTTCTGCAAGGATAAGGATTCAAAAATATTATGAAAATATTTTTGATTCAATCTAGAATCTTCTAGATTTATCCGGAATGATGCAAAAAATCTTAAAGGAAAATTAACTAAATTTTTAATAGAAATTTATCCCAAAACGAATAGACCCTCATGAACTAAAGACCCACATTCACCAAGATCTAAGACCAAGTCCAACACAGTCGCGGCGGGTATGTATGGTTTTGCATAATGGCTATCCATCTCTCACTCTCTATCCAATGTGAGACATTTGCTCATTTTGATACTTAGTCAAAATTACATGTTTTTTAACCTTTCCAAGCTACATACTTTGGACCTTCATTTTTCATTCAAATTGACTTCGATTTTGACATGTAAATACACTATCTTATAGTGCTCATTACAAGGATTCTAAATACCCCAAGATCCAGTTGTTCCGGTGATGGACTTCACCGAAAAAGTTACCAAAAATTTAGCTTACAGAATTTTTGTCAAATTTAAGTTCCAAAAGTTTGTAGTTTTGCTTTCTATCAGAGCTACACAGAGACCGATGAGAAAATTACTTGTTGTGGGATGGTGTGAGTCTATTTGCAAAAGGAAAAAGCCAGGGAATATATATATATATATAACTCAAACCAAACCAATCAATTTCACTTTGGATTGATTCTTTATTTAAAACATGAGTTAACCAAAGAAATGGTATTTCAACCAAAGCTAGAAAGGAAATTTTAGACAAGCAAACACGTTTCACAAACCATTTTAAAGTTTAGTATCCAAACATACATCTTAATATTGTTCAACTACTAGACTTATGGAAACTCGAGTAAAAATAAAGTTCACCAATCGCATATCAATCACGCAAAGATTTATCCTAGGTTAATGAAAATCGTGAATATTGCACTGATGACAGAGTGGAGGGTCATTCCTGGTGTCCAATCTAGGAACACCGAACCATCATCTTGAAGATGACGGTTGAAGGGGTCAGAAAACTGTAAAAGAAAAAGAAAATAATTCAAGTTAATATTAAAGTGTAATAAAAAGCAGAAGAAAAAATAAGTACCAAACTCACCTTACTCGAACATGTGACTGTGGGAGTCTCTTGCCAAAAAGCCAACGAAACATCGATCCTTAAAATATAAGGACCGATGTTCGCGTTGAAGGACCGAAAACCGTGATCGCAAAATGTAACCAAAGTTTTGCCTGGAAGCTTCATGAGTGCTTCCTCGAGCTGTCTCGCGTAGACTTTGCCCAGAACTAAAGCCTTTCTCCCTTCAATTTTATTTTTGAGTTCTGATGAGAGACTTTCTTTTCTAGTAGAGGCTAATGAACAAGTTATCGGTTATGACTTATGATGTTATAATTGGAAAAATAAATTGAAGCATTAAAAAATGCTATAAAAGGAGAATTGTGGGGGGTATTAAACAACATAGAAAGTACATCAATTATTTAGTGTCGTTGTCCCACACAATTTACGACTATGACTTTTTCAAAATTTGTTACGATTAATCAGAAACACTCAGTATCATTAGAAAATATTTTTAATAACAATTTAGGTTTGTCCTTATAACCAAATTATTCAAACATTTGCACAACTCTAAACAGCTAGTAGAAAATTTTGATTTCTAAGAAAGTTTTAGATGAAATCTACTAGTATTTTGATGGCATGTTCTCCAAACTACTTATGGATGTCTATGAATTATATTTTCTTACAACAAAATTTTCAAGATTGAAAACCAAAAATATTTTCATACGTTTGATATTGTTCAAACACTACATGAAGTGAAGTAATTGTTTGATCAACTATGCATAAAAGTAATCAATCATAAATGATTCCTCTTCCGATTTTGGACCCATTAAAAAATGTATCATTTGGAATTTCATCAGATTTTCTTTTTTTGAATTATGGCTCCAAAATCTAAAGAGAAATCATTTAAGATTTCATTATTTTCATGCATATCAAACAATTACTTCACTTACCAGAATGTTTGAACAATATTCAGTGTATAAAATATTTTTGGTTTTTATTCAATCTTGAAAATTTGCTTTCTTTAGATGATATAGACTTTATAGATGGTTATGGAAGTAGCTTTGTAAATGATTTAAAAATATCTATTGATATTTTGAATTATTTCAAGTGTGTTGATTGATTTCCTATATAGTTATTGTTTGGAAAATTTATTAACAAATATTGTAATTTGCATATGTAGAGCGGACCTTTTGAAATAAAAATAGTTGAAGTCTGATTTACTCACAACAATGTTTCAAAAATAGTTAAATGGGTTAGCAAGGATTGCGATCGAAAAGTAATATTTTGGAGAGGATCAAGTATGATGATTTAGTTGAAGATTTTGCTTCAAAAAAAAGCTCGAAGAATGAATTTGTGTATAAGAAAAGTGATTATTTAGTTTGTATCAATGTAACTATTTTGAGTTTTGCTTTATCAATTTTTTTTTTGAGTTTTAACTTTTTTGTGAAAGAAAAAAATATACATGGTACCAAAAATTGCAAAAAATTATTTTAAATAAAGATTCAATTTAAATAGCTTTTGTTTCAATTTTCAAACACAATTATTTAATTTAAGAGTTTAAATTTTATTTTGAAACATGATCTCTACAAAGTTTGAGACGCTCTAATTTCATGCAATATATATATATATATATATATATTAACATCATTTATAACTTGGAAAATGTACATGTGTAAATAAACAACCCCTTAAACATGAAAGAGAAACTCGTAAGTATAAGAAAAAAATTGGTGTATGTAAGCTAACTTAGCCATAATATCATCAGTTGCATGATTACACTCTCGGGATACCATTGAGAAAAAAATTTTAGAGAATCGATTCGCGCCCAACTGTGAATATCCATAAGTATGTTCTCGATTGTGATGTCTTTAGAATTGTTGTTTTTTGAAAATTAGAGATTTGAGAATGATTTAAGATTTCTGCCGCCAAGTCAAAAAGATTATTCCGTACATACAAAAGGAGAAAACTTAAAAAACACACAAGGCAGCACTAAATGTAGCTTATGATAAAGTTTAGAATTGTTGTTGATTGCGACATAAAGTGCTTTACAACCCCCTTCAAAGATTACTTTGCAATACTCTCTACACCATGCAGATTGATTACAATCCCCTTCAAAGATTAATCTGTATCCTCTACACCATACAGATTGTAATTCATGAAGGAGAACCATAGCTTTTGTTGAAGTGGTGATGAAGCTTGAGTAAGCCAGTGCTCCCAGCAAGACGAAAGGGACCTTTGTCATCACGAACAATCCACCGAGCATCAATAAGACTATTAGTTTCCTGAAAACTTCCATCCACATTGACTTCAATGAACCCAAAGGGCGGGACTTCCCAATGAGTTTAGGTTTGTTGATTAGTTGCTCGAAAACGCTGTGGAGAGATGGTTCCCCATTAGTCTATTATTAACGTGACATTGTTAAATTATAAGTGTAATTTTAATTTAATTGATTTCTCATTGGCAGAATAATTTTTGATAAAAAAAAGTCTTAAATTTGTGTATGTTTACATATTTGTGTAGTTGACCATGACTAAGCATTTTATTACACTTATATATATATATATATATAATCATATTAATATTCGAAAACAGAACACAAGAAAAGACATATATATTTGATAAATAAATACCATCATATGAAATATTTGTTTTGTTAGTATTCAATCAAAGAATATAGCAAAGTCGAAGAATAAATTACTCCCAACAAACTTCATAATTCATCAAATATATCATTTAACTACGAAGACTTCAGATGTTGCTTTTCAAGCATCAGTTATACGTCTTTGGATGATCATCCAGCTTTGGATGATCCATCTCGGGACAGAATTGGCCTCCGAGGCTAGCCCGGCCACAGCTACAACAATGGCTCTAGCGACAGTGAAGACATTCATTGCAACATCGACGGAAGTTCTTGCAGTACGGACATAGTTTACTGTTGTAATCGCCACACTTGCGAGAGTAGTCAATGCACCGAAGAAACTCATGTGACTGCTCTTTTCTTTTATCTTTTTTTTGTTTTTTAAGTGTTTGCTCTTCTTGAAATTTCTATATGAATGTTGCGTGTGATGATATATATATATATATATATATAGTTTCATTCTGTACTAAAATTTATGGGGAAACCATAACGGTGGTTAGAAATTTTGAAGATTGCGTTTGAAAAATTAGTTCAAGTTTCTAGGATGAGATCGCTATTTACTAAGTACTTTGTATTGTAACTTAAAGATTATGTTGAAATTCGTTTCGGGTTTCTAGGAAGTTTGAAAGACTCATAAGAGATGGTTAGGAACTTAAATCATCATTTTTATTTTTGATGTTCGTTTTTTTTATTAATAGTCCAAATGGGTTTGGTTATTTTGTTAAGAATATACATATTTAATGTCCCCGGAAGAACTTCTAGTAAAAGAAATTAATAAATAAAATATATACTTTTATCAACTTTATAATTGATAAACGTATAAATATATACTCCCGGCAGACGCATTTACATTTTTGTGACAAAAAAAAAAGAATAAATAAAAACTACTTCTATTAAAAAAAATACGTCGTTTTAGCAGAAGATTTCACTTTAAACTTTATTACTTTAGTACTGTATTCATTATAGAGATAGAACTATGTAGTATATTGATAAAAAGTCTAGTAGAAACTAGAAAAATTTTATCATGCGGAAAAAATCACATCTAAAATGCAGTGGAAGGAATCAAATTTATTAGAAGACGAATTGTAAGGGTAAAAATATATTATGAGGTTTAATATTATTATTATCATGAAAGTCTGTTTGATTAAGAATTTGGAAATCAGTACAATTAAAGGGTGGGAAAATAAATTCCTTTAATAAAAGGAAAGTATAAACTTAGTTGTAATCAAAGACGTTAAAAAAGAAGAAGCTTAATTGTAATTTTTTTAATAGCCTAATTGTAAGTTTATAAACTTAAGATTTAAACTATGAAAATTTGATTTGCTTTCAAATATGTTCTGTCACACAAATTAATTAAAAAGTTTTTAGCCATTTTTCTTTGTTCCATTTTATAAGGATTTTTTCAAATATCTATGTAGATATTTGAAAACTTAAAAAAAAAAAAAAAAAGTTGACAAACTTTCAAAATGGCCATTTGCATTCTGGTTGCTTTTTATTTTTTTCAAAAACCTTTTAATGATGATTTTGGTTAAAAACAATTTCTTTAATAAGAGCACTTTTAGCCAACAACTCTTAGAGCATCTACAATGCAGACACAAGAAATTGTGTTTTCCCAAAAAAAAAATTGATTTTTTTATTGTCGCAACGAATCACGTTGCGACACGTGGTAATATTGCAGAAGACATTGTGTCTTCCCAGAGACATATGTCTCTATTACTGATGGTCTTATAAACTGGAACGGAGAGAGTATTCATTTATTTACACTACTAGTTGTTTCAAGAAACCTATTTACATAAAAAGTCCAATACTGTATAAAATAAGAAAGATACTAGTAAACCAAAAAAAAAATATCTAGTAACTGTACGCTTTTAATTGATGTTTTTTCTTTTTCTTTTTGACAAGGTACTTTAAGTGATGTTCTAATAACATTTGAACTACTCCTTGATCAAATCATAGGAGCATAATGTTATGGTTTTAGTTTTACCCTTGATCAAATCATAGGAGTACTATAGTGATAGGAGTATAATGATAGGGAAAAAAAATCATAAGAGTAAAAGGTTATCGACTTCAAATTGACCATATGCATTAAAAATGATAATGAAGACATGCATTTAGTACAAGATGATTTCAATATAATATTGGTTTTTGGGTCCAAGAAAGATGATTCCATGGCGTCAATCAAAAGGATGGGTAGAATACGGCAATCAAAACTGGCATAAATCTCTTAAGATTTTATATTTTGTTAATCAAAGTTGGAAACAACTCTTAATATATAATATTTGGTTTGGTTGATCGCTCTATTATCTATTGGCCATTCAAAAGTTGAAATTCATTTTTTTTTCCTATTGGCCATTCGTCGTTCCATTGTATATTTTTATAACTAATTATCGGCAAATACTGAAAAACACACTAAGGAAAAAATAGATAAAACTTTTTTTTATAACATAACATGGTTCATATGACGTATCACATGAAACCTAGCTACGATCGACTCTTATTATTCTTATTATATAATAATCATATAATATAAAATCGGACATATTGATTCCACATACTCAAACATTCACTTGTTACGCAGATTCCGGAAATATCCTTTAGGGTCGCTTTGGAAAACATCCCTGAAAATTCGACCATCCTTTCCAGGAGCCTTCATTGTCTTCCTGTCAGGACCGGAGCCCATTCCGGAGCATAAACCGGCAATAGCGCCGACCACACCTATTACCGCCATGGCTATTTCAAAATTTGAAGTACCATTTTTCCCGTTAACGTTACCATCATTGTCACTCATTTTGATACGACTAATACAATTTTGAGATTTTATTTTTTCCTTTAGAGAAGAAGAGATTCACGTGATTTTTATAGTAGTAGATGTGATGCCAAACGATTTATTAGATGAATTAAAATCTCAAATCAATTTACTAGGAAGAGAACTTAACTACGATTTTTATTAATGGTACCGTTGGGAGTCGATTAGGGTCTCTAGGAAGAATATGAATAGCTATAAAATGGAGTACATTTCTAAAGATAAATAAATTAATGGAACACCTTTAAATGTATTTGACCTACAGCTATTATCTCCAAGTATGATGAATTTATATTTGCATGTGAATATGTAATGACAAAAATAAAATATGTAATTGATCCATCTTTATGTCTCTTCTGGTTTTTACTCAGTTTCGTCTCTATTTTATTTTTATTTTTGAAATTTGGTTTGGCTATAGATGGTTTTGTTTTGTTTTTTTTGGTCTTTTTTCTGAATGTCAGCCTCAGTCTGTAGATCCTTTTCAGATTTTATATGTCTTTTGGGATTTGTTGGGATCGAACATTGTGGCATTATTTCAAAATAAAAGTATTAAACTTGCCGTCCAAAAAATAGATGAAAATGATCGTGAGGGCAAATACACTTCACAAATTAGGAAAAAAATAAAAATTAATAAAACGTTCGTGGGTACAAGTTTTTCTCAATTTTATTTCATAATCTATACTATATTCTTAAAAAAAAAACGAATTTAAAGTTATGGATGTAGCGAGAGACACGTGGCAACAGTCCTCGTCAAAAGTGTGGCACACCAATCAACAAGGATCATTACCCAATTTTGGTTTTGACTTTTTGCTAAAGTTAGCATTATAATATGCCACCAATTATTTATGGGATTTTAAAAAACAATTATTATTCGAATTATGAACAGTGCCAAAATCTGAAAAGGATGTTTCAACAGAGTCAGTCAAATGAAATCTTATCAGATTATAGAAAACGATCGAAAGTGATTTGCAAGAAAAATCCAATTTATATACATCCACAAATATAAAACCAACATTTACAAATACAAGAATCTATACTATAAACCCCTGTAAGAAGCTTCTTCTACTAACATATTCACACAATGTACTACTAGTGTCATTTACAAATAGAGGAAACACATCCTTCATGGATTAGGATCTGATCAATCCGAAATTGACGAAAGATCTTGACTTGAAAACACCGAAGAGAAATCCCGTTGGCGAATCTTGAGGACTCGGTTTCGCGTCTGTGTTTCCGCCTTTCACTTGAAGTATTGTTTGACCAATGACTTGTCTAATGGATTCTATGGTTTTAGCATCAACTTGGTAACCAGAAGCATCTCTTACATAGAATGTGTTGAGAGCTTTCTCTCCTTTTGTTTTCACTTCAGCTCTTGTAACTGTAAGACTGTTTTCACGGAATATTCGAGTCACATCCGAGAGTAATCCGAGTCTATCTGAAGTGCAAAGCTCAAGCTTCAAGCCCTAAAACATGTAGAAACAAGAACCAAATATTAAGCCACAATATGCAACATTCTTATGACTCTTCTAAGCAAATTCCAACAGTTTTTTTTACCTCAGAGACTCTTCTTTGAATAGCTGCTTTAAGACATTTGATCACTCGCTGTCTTTCTGCCTCGGATTTGACAGGAGATCCATCCGTATGTCTTATGTAGTATTCCTACAAAAACCCGAGAGTTCAGATAATGGTATAAAAGACAAATCAAGAGCTTTGCAGAGAGCCTAATGTTGTATATGTACCTGATAAGCTTCAGGGCCTTCAGCATCAATGCTGGCATGTGAAACCACATATTTCATATCAGTCAAAGTAAAGACGGTATCGAAAAGAAGCTTCGGTCTGTCTTTACATTTGATCATCACAATTGAGTAATCCAAATCATGCAAATTGGAGACATCCACATCTGGAATTACTCTCCCACTTTTATCTTCATCATCAACATTATTCTCCCATTCGTCGTAATCTCTGTCCGCAAACATCAATTGATGAAGCTTACGATCCGTGTGAGTTTCATTGAGAGGAGAAGAAACCGTAGTTTTTGGTTCACGGAATCTTCTACCACTGCTTCCACCTGTAAGCACATAACCAAGAAGTTTCCTGATTTTGGATAACCTCTCAGGATCAGTGATGGCAGAGCAGGTTTCATCGTCGGTTACTTGTAAAACCGCTGCTGCTTTTGCTCTATGTGTCCAGATTTCAGCGTTTACCACATTGCACTGAAGGTCCATTAGAACAGCGCATAGCTCAGACAACAAACCGGGTCTATCAGTTCCCGTTAGCTCAATCACAGTAAAGTCGACAGATTGTTTAACCCCAATAGATGATCTTATTGATGGACTAAAGCAAGAAGACTCATCAGGGCCAAGAGACTGCAACAAATCACACACCACAAAGAGAGTTAATAATCATATCATCAAAACAAACCAAAAATCGAATAGAAATAAAAGATGATCATCTCACTATTACTTACTTTACGGATGTATTCAAGAACGATTTCATCGGTAACTTTGTTCCCATCTTTATCAGTAACATTGAAAACATCCATGAACCAACCACCATCAGAGGAGATATAAGCTTTCTTAATAGTGAGATTAAGTTCAGTCAAAACTTGAACAACCTCCAGAAGTATTCCATGTTTATTTGCACTATCAACCTAAAAACAAATCACAAATATTTATATACTAAAACAAAACTAATCTGATGAAACTTAAATCTCAGAGAATTTGTTTAATAGATTACCTTAATGACAGTAACATTCTTGCAGACTTCATTATCAATCACAACCCTAAGAAAATAATCAAAATCAAACTCAGAATAAAACTGAAAAGATTAAAGAACAAAACAACAATTCGAAGTTTAATCAATTCAATACCTTGGTGGATTCACTCTTCTGATAAACTTTGCAATCTCATCATCCATCTGATATGAATAGCTCAAACAAACATCTGAATCCAAAAAAAAAAAAAAAAACTGATATCAACAATAATCCAAAACCCTTGAAAAAGAAACAGAGATTAAACCTAGAACGATTAACAAAAAGGTAAAAAGTCCTAAAATTGAAACAAACCCAGTTTCGGAAACTAATCATCAAAGACAAATTCGGATCAATCAATCATTAAATTCAAATCGAATCACAGAATTTGGAAAAAACTAAAAAAACAGAGAGAAATAACGAACCCATTTTCTCGATTCGTTCGTGATTTGAGTAAAAGATCTTCGCGCCAATAAAGGGATGAAATTGATTTCACCCTTTTTTTTAATTGATGATCGTTTGTTTGTTTCTCTAACGAAGAAGACGACTTTGTGATTACAATTGCCAGAGAAGAAAAATCACAAGAAAGTTTGTTAGTTTATACTATAAAATAAAATAAATGGAAAAAAAACGAAGTGAGATGAGATCGAATGAAAAAAATAATACTCACACTATGCTGTGTCTGACACAAATTCAGCCGACACGATTCTCCTCAAAACCTGCAAAGAAAGAGTCCACAAGAAAATAATTTTTTTTTGTTTGTTAAAAAAATTGTGATTTTGTGATGAGGATTGAGGAGGAGTCTACTCATTAATACCCGATGCGTACGTTAGCAGCCGCCCTCCTTATTTCTGTTTTCAGGAGAACCGGTTTAAGTAGATTATTTCCGGTAATCATACTCTAGTTTATTTCCGGTTTAGGAAGGAGATATCTATTTGACTGAGGACAAGTAAATTATGTTTAGGAGATTCTTCTCCTAATTTGGTAGTGAATTACAGGTGTTCCTTTGGTGTTATTAGAAACAATTTGATGAAGTTTGACTGATTACATTCCAATTTCATGGAAGATTGGTGGTTTAATGACAATTTATTTTGGAGTAATAGATATAAGAACATTAGTAAAAAAAATGACATTAAAAAATCCATAAATACATCAATGAAATAAAATCTTAGAATTGGTGCCAAAAAAGAAAGAAACTTTTTGAATTAATGTTAAAGGAAAAGTATATATATATATATATATATTACATTAATTCAAAAAAATTCTTTCTCTTTTGGCATCAATTCAAAGATTTTCATTTATTGATGTATATTTATGGGTTTTTTATATCAGTTTTTTTTACTAACGTTCCTATATCTAGTAATCCAAAAGAAATGACTATATTCAAACCCCTAACTAATCTTTCAGGAATTGGATTGTAAGTAGTCAAAACTTCATCAATTTGTTTCTAATAACCCAAAGGATTGCCTATAATTTACTACATATATTATATATTAGGATCTCGTAATTTTCAAGTGAAATCATAGATGAAATACCTAGTAAAACAAATGATATAGGCCATGAATGGTTGGTAGATTCTAAATGGTTTTTAGTTTTTAGTTTTTGGTTTGTAGTTTTTGAATTTTTTGGTTTTTGATTTTTGGTGTATATTTAAAGGGAGAAACAAGTTTATTGTGGTTTTTTTTTATAAACCATAAAAAAACTAGTTTTCCTAACTCTTAGAGAATAGAAATTTGGGGAAAAGTTGAGCATATTTAAATCACTAACAAGGTTGATCATATCATCAAAACTTTTTTGAAGTAGTAGTTTTTTTTTGTATGTTTCACAAGAATTACTAATTGGATCTAACTTACGAGAGTACCAACTATATATCAGGATAAATAATCATAGGTTGTGTAATTCTCTAGGTGGTCATGGTGATTGTTTATAACATTCAGAAACATAATGATTAGAAATTATTTTTTTGTAAATGGTTATAAATTAATTATTTATAACAGTTTACAAGATTTTTAATTTCTAATAATTGTGTTCTTAAGTTATAACCAATCATAATGACCACCTAGAAAGCTGCACAATCTGTGATTATTTACCCTAATATGAAGTTGGTACATTCACAAGTTGGATCTTGTGAAACATACCAAAGAACTACTACTTCAAAACTATTTGGATGACATGATCAACCTTGTCAGTGATACGCTCGACTTGCCCCCAAATACATTCTCCTATCATAGCCTCACTTCACTCTCACTTTATTATTAGTTTATTATGTATTAAGAGGTACTAATTTCTTTAGCAATTGTTGGAATCTCAAGACCCTCAAGCTTTATAATATATATATTTGCAGCTTGCCCCTTCCTCAAGATTATGATACAGTTAACAAGGACCATGATCTAGGGGAAAATGTTTCACATATCATACTGTATTTTCCATTAATTTGGTGTATTCTCCATAATCTTCTAACCATCGTGATTCTTGTAAATGTGAACAATGCATAAAATGGATATAGATCAATTGATACACAAATGAACTAATTCATATATATATATATATATATATATTCATAAAGTGGTTCTATAAATGTTAATTCATAATATATATATATACTGATATATTCAACTTCCTTTTAGCTGCAGTTTTTTACCTTATTTTCTTGGTAAGATATTTATACTAGTGTATTCAAAATAAAGTAAACAGGTGAAAAATAGATGTAAAACAGATTAGATAACTGAGATATCAGAATCCGCCGCACACAAATCATGTTGACATGCTTATGATAAACATAATTTAAAAAATTAATTAAGATCAGCAAAACATGGGTTGAGTTTGATTAGCGACTATTTCTATTACAAAACACCATAATAGAATAAAAAAATTGTAAAATAAAAAAAGGGAAGAACTGTGCTGTTTAATATGCCAAAAATTATGGGGGAAGAGAAAAGCGTAGAGGAGGGATTATGCCGGCCGCATGTTACCGTCCCACTCCCCCCCCCATTGCTCATTTTCTTCTTTATTCTACAATTATACTTTTTTCTCTTCTTAATTAGTCATAAAATTCTATTTTAAAGAAATAGCACAGCTTAATTAAAATTACACAAAGACAAGTTGGAAAGGGTAAAACTTTCTAAGAAGTCGTTATCAGTTGTATGAATGGTTCAAAAACTCGGTCGACAAAAAAATGGTTCAAAAACTCTCTATTTTTTGTTTGAAAGTTTGTTTTGGTATTAGAAAAGTATTTGAAAACCTGTTGTGATATTTTTAAAATACTAGCATTTTAAAGAATTTATCTACTTGAAATAGACTAAAATCTATAAGTAATTGGATAATGTTTTATCTTTGATCATCTCATACTATTAAAATAAAACAGAAAATAAAATAACAAAATAAAAAAAGGCCAAAGCCCAATAGAGTGAAAGCCTATATCCAAGATAAGAATGGACAAAAACATTACCCGAATTAAGATGTTGAGCGTTCAGAATAGAATCACATGGCACCTTTAGTTAAACTACAAAATCACATGAATAAAAAACTTATAATTAATGAAACGGTGTGTTTTATTTATCACATTTAATCAGAGGATACTGAGAAAACTAAAACGACATAACCCTAAATCTGATAAACATAGCTGCCAAGGCTGAATTCAGATCCATAAATTGTTCAAATTTTTTTTCTTCAAACTCAAAAATTATAATAACCTTAGTGAACAAAAAACTATTGATTTGAATTTCCAAATTTTGTATTTTAGATATAGACCTAAACATGTTATTTTCTAGAATAATCATCAAAAGTAGAACTAAATATGCATATAATTTAGATCTAACATAAAAAACTTAAACTTTGGATTCAACTATACTTCATCTAAATATATCTGAAGTTTAGAGGAAAACTGGATTCAACAATCATATTTTTTTACAAATTATAAATAAATCCAATTTTTTCTTAAAAATAACATGATAATACTATAATACCAATTATTTAGAGAGATTTATAATTCCATAAACTAAGAAACATATCAGTTCCTAATGTATTATAAGAAGAAACACACCTGATAGATTCATGGCTTAAACATTGAAATTGAGGTTAGATCTACCAAAGCAAATCCCAATTGTCTTAATTTTCTGGTATCCGGATGCATATAATTTTTGTGTACATATGGTTACAGTTGTTTTGGAGACCCAACACCGACTTAAGTACAAAGACAAATAATGTGACCGACTCGGACCCATAAACGAGAAGGGCCCATAACTTTTCTTAGCTAAACATAATTTTAAAGAGTTTATTTTACATAATTTGTGATGGTTTTGCTAACTAAATTTTATCCTTATTTTTTAAAAAAAAATCCAAGGCTGAATAGGTAAAAATGGCTCATAGAAATATTATGAAAAAATATATTTTAAAGAGGATCTATTTTTGAATCTTGCCCTATGACCTACATAATTTTTGAGTCAGCGTTGTGGAGACCATAACAATCTATTTATAGAGAATAATTTATAGTCTGTTCTCTCATCAAATTATGTATGATTAGATGTATTTTACACGCCATTTATTTTATACTAAAATGACAACATAAATTTGATGTCATTATTTATTTTATACTAAAATAAAAACATAAATTTGATTAGTTAAATAATGACATAACACATTCATTAACATGTATGATCCAAAAATAATCTTTGCATATACATGATACATTTTGGTTTAATATTATTGGACATTGGTTTAATTAGTTTAATATACCAAATTTTACAAAAGTGGACTTTCGTTTGAATTTCTTAAAGCGAGTGTAGACCAAATATAACATAATTATTTGTTGGTGTTTGTTTGTTTGTATGACAGCTTGGAAATTAACATATATTTTCCAAAGTTTTTCTTCGTTGTTGAATTCTTTTCATGCGGCATTAAACAATAAACATGTTGAAAGTTACACACTTACACTTTTACAAAAATGTAAATGCCATAATGTTATTTACAAAAGTTACTCTTAAAATATACTATATTATTAAAAAACATAGCAGGTTAACTAAGCATATGGAACAATTTATCCTCACAATATGAAAGATGTTTTTGTTCTATATTGCTTTAACATTTTTATTTATTTAGGATTCCGAAAACGAGTAATTACCAACACAATAAATACTTAATCTTTTGGAGGTAATATAGCTTCTTTTGCATCCGCTGCCTTATCTCCAACGTACTTAACCGTTTTCTTGCTTATATATGATGCTGTATCTTTGACTTCTCCGGCTTTTTCAACAACATAGTCTTTAGCTTTTTCTGTAATTGAAATAGTTTCGTCTTTTGTCTCTTTGCTTTTCTCCGTCACAAAATCCGAAGCTCTATGCACATTTTCAGAAATTTTGTCAATTGCTTCACCAGCTTTCTCAACAATATAGTCCTTAGCTCTCACTATATGATCTTTAACTTCTTGTCCTTTCTGAGCAGACACATGTCCTGTTTCGCTTCCCTTCTCCTTCACGTACTCGGAAGCTTTATGTCTTTTATTTTTTATGAGTGAAAATTTTGACAAAATTGTTATGATGAATAAAATGGGTATTTGTATCAAAGACAAAAAAAATTAGTTTCCACCATGCTGAAAATTAAAAGAAATAAACCATAGTGTATATAATTGAGAGCTTTATAACATGTTTAGACAAGCTATTATCAGTTAACATTATAAATTTACAATTGATAAAATTTAGTGGGATGGATATATGGAAGTACGTACCAAAACAAAACTTAAGAGAATGATTTATTTTTTTCACCTAAAATTGTTGATTTCTAAATTACTAACTAAAAATACATTAAATTTTGGAAAAAAAGGAAGTTAGAAAATGATGTGAAATCAGTCATTGGACCATATAATGTGTATAATTTCTCTATCCTAGCATACTTTTGGTAATGTAAGTATTCATCAAATGATTCAGAAAATTTATCATCGTCTACGAGGTTCATGTTATTATAGTATACGAGAGTTTCAATTCAGTAAATTTCCAATATCTACATATATAATAAATATCTCAAGTATCTCTAAACAAATAGACTTACGAGGCATCATCGAGCCATTTGGGGTCGTTCTTCGAGTTGCCATTACCGTTGACGGCGGCCGGGACCCACGACTTCTTACGCTGAGGTGCAATGATCATATTATTACGGCCAACCCTCACAACTCCGCCGCCAACGCCGCTCCTCTTGCCTCCGGTGACGAAGAACGAAGAACCCAACCCACTAACCACAGCTCCAGATATCGTCATCGCCATATGATTCTCTTGCCTTTCTTTCTCTAAGATAATGCAAAAAAAATGTGTTTTAGGAGCAAAAGGAATTAAAGGGAAGAGTTTAATTTGTTTAGGGGGAGAAAGTGAGAATTCTTTATAGGAAATCTTAGAGGCTGACGTGCATTAGTTTCTAACCAATTAGAATCAATGACATTCCTTTGTTAGTTCTTAGCTCGCCACGTGTACTCAATTTTACTGTAAGAAGAAACACGTCGGCCAACAACTTAAAAGAGAATATTATCTTTTATGTTGACATGCTTGAAAGAATAATTAAGCAGAATATGTGACATGTAAGGTTCTAGTTAAGACTTATGTTTGACGACTCCTTTCAACAGGGTAAAAATAAAAGTATAAAACCTTTTTTATGGTTAAATCGGATTCGCTAGTTAAAGATTAGTATTTGGCTGCTTTTTAGAGATAATAGCGGAAAAAGATGGATCGAAACAAACATGAGAACTCTTGCCCTTTTTCTCTAAGATGTGGGAAAAATGCGTGAGTTTAATTTGTAAGGAACTCAGTGACTTACGTAGATTAGTTTCTAATTAATTACTATCAAGGAGACAAGGACCTCCCTTTGTGTAGTTAACATGTAAAGGTTGACACTGACATGCTTGCAAGAATTACAAACAACTAAAACTACAAAATATTATGAGCTTGATCAGTTTGATAATTTTATATAACTTTTTTATAATTATAATGAAATTAATTTGATAGGAATAAAAAAAGGGAGAAAATTATGTTTTTAGAATGCGTAGAAAGGGGGGTCATACCGGTCGCATGTGACTCCTAATACCTTCCATAATATAAAATTAAAAGAAAAGAAGAAGAAAATAAAGAATGGTGTTCGCATGTTTGGGATACAAGGGAAAGAGAAGTGCGTAGAAGAAGGGGCATGCCGGTCGCATGTTTGTGTATAGTTACCCAACCTTAAAATGGATTATACAAAGATAAAATCGAGCTATAATTATCAAAGATAAAAAAGAAGATAAAATATTAAAATCTGTATAGTTACTGATTTTGTTGGTCATGCTTACCATTTTTTGGGGTCTATGAAAAACGGTGTAGTTCCGATGAAGGTGTACAAAATATGGTAGATTAGGGTATTCTAGTATGTAATCGAATTTAGTATATATAAAGATTAACATTAAAAAAAAAATTGGCTGTACAGAAAGAAAAGAATATCAATACAAACATTTAACCGACAAAACAAAGTTAAAAGATTTTTGGTTGTGTTTTTTTAACCTTATTGTATCATTATAATACTATCATCCAATAAGATCCCTAAGAGCATTTATATCCATTGAGTCTCTTAAAAAAGGTTATTAACAATATAATACTAATATTTACAATATAATATAGTTATGCAATTAATTTTAAACTTAAAAAAAGAATTGAACCATTTGTAGAAAGACAAGTGTCATTAAAGTTTCTTAAGAGTTTCTCCAAATCTTTCATTTGAGAGATCCATTTCACCTCTTTCTCTCGTCTTTTTGTATTATTTTTTTATATTTTTAATCTTAGATATTCATGTGAAAGATTCTTGATGGAGGTGTTGTAAGGCACAGTTCATGCTAGTTCTTGTCTGCATTGAAACGACGTCGCTGGGGTTTTACGTTTTTTCTTATCGGATGAAATGATGGGATCCCTAAGTTTGTTGCAACTTCTCCATTTAGGGGTTTGGTGATTATGAGAGAGCACTCTTGTAGTCTTCTTAATAAAAGATATATATTTGGTTATCTTTTTCAATCATATATAGATATATTGTATGATTCTCCAAAAAGAGAAGAATATTTTAGACTCACTAAGGGCATCTCCAATCGGAGACGGGAAACGCCAAATTTGGCGTCGAGATGCTCCAACCGGACGGCATCGGCGACGGCAAACGCCAAATTTGGCGATTTGTGAACAGTCGGTCACCAAATATGGCGTGGCACTGTTGAAGACGGGAAACGATAAATTTGGCGTCGCGAAGCACTCCAACCGGCGACGGCAAACAGGAAACGGGAAAAGGAGGAGAGAGAGATTCGAAGTTTTTTGCGAATCGATTTATTGAAATCGATCGATTTCAAATCGAGAACTTGAAATCGATTTGAAATTTGTCGGAGCAAAAATGAAATCGATATGCATATGAAATCTAGAAAAGGAAATCGAAATCTTTATGAAATCTAGGAATGAAAATCGAAATCATAGAAGACGAAGTTGATCGGAGAAGACGAAGTTGATCGGAGGAGATGATCGGAAAAAAAAAGAGGTTGATCGGAAGTTTCTAAACCGGTTTAGTAAGATTAACCAAAAAAAATTAAACTAAACCGGTTGAATTTAATTAAGATTGTGAAAAACCGGTTTAATTAAGATTAAACCGGGTAAATGGAAATTAAACCGGTCAATTAAGATTAATTGAGATTAAATCAATGATAAAACCGAGATTAAACATGACAACTACTTTGTCCAACGAAGAGATGGGCTAGGGAGACTTGGGTTGTCTTCTTTGCAAAAAAATAACTGCTGCCTTTCGAATGTTGGCGTACGGTTCAGCGACAGATGCAACCGATGAGTATATCAAAATAGGAGAGTCCACAGCTATCGAAAGTTTGAAACGCTTTTGTCGTGCGGTTGTTGAGATATTTGGTAGCCGCTATCTTCGATCTCCTGATGCTAACGATGTGTCACGGTTACTCCACATTGGTGAAAGTCGAGGATTTTCGGGTATGTTGGGTAGTTTAGATTGTATGCATTGGAAGTGGAAAAACTGTCCAACAGCTTGGGGAGGACAATATGCTGGTCGTAGTGGATCTCCAACTATTATTTTAGAGGCGGTAGCGGATTATGATCTTTGGATTTGGCATGCATATTTTGGGTTACCTGGATCTAACAATGATATTAATGTGTTAGAAGCGTCTCATCTTTTTTCTAATCTAGCTGAAGGAATTGCTCCACCCGCCAACTATGTTATCAATGGTAAAATTATGATATGAGTTACTATCTTGCTGACGGGATATATCCAAAATGGGCTACCCTTGTTCAAACCATTCATGACCCTCATGGTCCGAAAAACAATTATTTGCAAAGATGCAAGAAGCTTGTAGAAAAGACGTGGAACGTGCATTTGGAGTTTTGCAATCAAGATTCGCAATTGTGGTCGGACCAGCTCGCCTTTGGTCAAAGACAGTGTTACATGATATAATGATAAGTTGTATCATTATGCACAATATGATCATTGAAGATGAGCGTGATCTTGACGCACCATTTCAAGAACAAACAGAATTTCCATCTCCGGAAGTTGAGATGACAGGTGATGGATGCTCGGTTTCAAACATTCTTAGCTCGACACAGGAAAATCAAAAACCGAGATGCTCATATCGAACTTCGAAATGCGTTGGTAGAACACATATAGTCTGCTTATAGTAATTCTGAAAATTAGTACTTTGTTATTTATGTTTTAATCTTTTAAGTTATCGATTGTAATCTTTTTTTTAATTTTCTTTTGTAATCGGTTGTGTTTGGATAGTACCAACATCCTTTGTAGTTGTAGAGACCATAACCCATGAAATCTTTTTCCGAAGGTAGAGAAGCGATCAAGTTCTTGGTTTCTTGACTAACGTGGTCGTCTTTCATGTAGTTTGGAAGCTGAGGTTCTTGAGAAGCCTCCATTGTGATAATTTTTTTTTTCTCTCCAAGTCTGAACACAAAGATAGAATAGTGAAAAAGAAAAAGATAAAAGAGTTTTTGATTTGATGCTTTGGACAATCCACTCTCACAAGTCTACATAAGTGTGCTATATATGTCCTATTTTAAGATAAAAATCTTATCTATTTGACAAAAAAGAAAGAAAGATAAGAATCTTATCTTGAACATACTTGTTCTGGAAAAGTCCAAAGGAAGTGACTCAAGGCATGGCTACTCCTTATCGTTAATAGGATGGTGAATCTGTATCTCCAACTTTTTTGTTCACAAGGTGCTGATATCACGTGTGTTTGCAGCTTCAGTACTTTCTCTTGCTTTTTTTTTTTTTTCATACTCTTTTTGTAAAGGCTTAAAATAGTCAGAGAAAACAGAAAAGGTGAATGCAAAGAGATTAAAATGAAGACTCTCTTTAAAATCCACAAAATGGTAGAATTGATATCGCAGCTTTTGTTGATCAAATTTATCATTCTACGAAATATTGATTTGAGGTTTTTTCTTCTTCTTCGATAAATCGTAAAAGTTCGAGTCTTTGCTCCACAATCTTGTTCCAGCTGTTTATAATACAAATATTTTAAATATATAGAATATTACTCTCAAGTTTTTTTTTTCTTGGTTAAACTTCTCTCAAGAAAAATTAACCTAATAACTTTTGAGTATCCATAAGAGCACTAAACCACCATTTGCTATAATTTGAGTTATGTTATGCCGCTAATTTTTGCAATCAATATCTATTTTTTTGTCGTCTGTTACATTATTATTAGATATATTTTGATATAATCCTATTATGATGATTTTCGACTAACTATATTTTTTGGAACTCAAACGGGTAAAAACCTTTAAACCCTTAATTAATAGACTAAAGGTGCTTCCACGCATTCAATATCGTTTTAAGAAGGCATTTGCGATATATATATGCCATTTAAAATGGTAGTGAACGACCAAAAAGAAAATTTAATTAAGGAAAACACATGATTTATTATATTCATATAAAACATTGATAATAAACAATAAAATCTCACTATAGCACATAATTGAAGAAGAACAAAAACATAACGAGTTTCAAAGATTGTTTCAACCTTTTCTTTTCCTTATATTTAAAGAAATATAAAATTATAATTGACTTTACAAGGTTGATAATTGAGTCTGAAAGTTTAATTAAGGCTCATTGGTGTACTAAGTACATGTGCCGTGACATAACTCGAATCTAAAAGTGGGTACTGTACGACAAAAGTAATAATTAATAATAGAAAACAGAAACATGATTCATTTTATTCATAATCATACCAGAACAACAACAAAACGTAAAAACTCACAAGATTGAAGAAAACATAATTGAAGAAGAACAAAAACATAAGAACAAGTTTTAAAGATTTGATTCAACAAGAAAATTTCAGACCAGAACCTTGAAACTTCTCTTCCATGGTTTTGTCTATTTCCTCTGCCAAGGACTCAGTCAAAGTATCTCTCCATCCTCCGATCTCTGCTTTTCTAAAGAAAGTTTTAGTCTCTACTCCACTTGGCAATTTCCCTTCTCTATTAACTTCCAATTTACTTAAAGTCTCAAAACTACACAACTTCACAATCTCCCTTACTTCTTCTTCTTCAATAAAACCACATCCCAAGAACTCAGCTATTCGCTTAATCTCGACTCCGGTCTGCTTCTTGAGATCCTCGTAAGTAACAAACAAGACCTTTCTCGGATTCTCACGGCTCGCATTCCAATACTCCAACACATGATGCCAAAAGGGTCCAGCTAAAAACTTGCCTTTACAAAACGCTTCAACCGCTTTTTCGATCGGATAATCTGCGGTTTCCTCAGGAGCTATCTTTTTTCCAAAATGCCATAAGGAGACAAACATGTCCTTAGGGTTCCTACAACAATACACAATCTTACAAGAAGAGCTCTTGACTGATTCGGGCAGCGAGTGATGTGATATGTGAGTGTTCATCAGCCTTGGAGAAGGCAACTCGGAGAAATCGAAATCTGGGGATTCGTAGTAAACTCCTTCCAAGAAGGGCACAAGAAAGTGCGGATTGTTAACAAGAAGAGGATGATCACCAGAAGAAGAAACTGGAAACTTGTTTCGGTTAAGGAGAGCAAAGACAAGAGCTTGTAACCAAGTGGTACCTGATTTAGGATTAGTGGCGAGGATAATGTCGGAATCTTTGGCTTCAAAAAGTTTTTGGCAGTTCAAGATTCCTTGTAAGAGAGCTTGTGCGTACCAAAATCCTTGGAATTGATAGATTTCCTTCACTAACCAACCTTTCTCTTTTGGAAGAGAAGAGATCAGATCTCTTGTTTCTTGATTCACATTGTCATCTCTCAAGTAATCAGGAACTGATGGTGATGATGATGACATCGTTAAGAGATCGATAAATCTTGAAAAAATATTGAAAGTTTGAGATCTATATGAGAGTAATGCTTATGTGCTTTTTATATTTTTTGTATGTATGAGAAGTTTGCCCTCTACAAGTAAATATCACAATAATTCACTTTCACTTTTGGTCCTGAGAATCTGAGATGTATTATTTTGGTCCGTCCATTACAACAACCCTACTTATTTGTATTGACTGATTAGGGTTCAATTCATGGAAGATTGGGGGTTTAATGACAATTTATTTTGGAGTAATAGATATAGGAAGATATATATATATAAAACTGACATTAAAAAATCCATAAATACATCAATGAAATAAAATCTTAGAATTGGTACCAAAGGAGAGAAACTTTTGAATTATTGTAAAAGATAAATAAAATATTTCCAACTGTAATATATATAAATATATATTTTCTTTTACATGAATTCAACAAATTTCTTTCTCTTTGGGCATCAATTCAAAGATTTTCAATTGTATGTTTATGGTTTTTTTTGCTAAAAATCCATCGAGATTTGTTTTTCCAAGATCAACCATCAACCTAGAGTTGTGTAGGTCAACTCTATGAAGTTGAAAGTCATCTATAATTGTCATCTGCAAAGTTGGCTCCGTTCTTAGAAAACTAACAGAATCACCAAAACGACATCGTTTTAATATTAAAAAAAAAACTACACGTTGATTTCCATTAGAGAAAATGACATCCAAGATCAGATCTGGAATCAGAAATTAAACCAAAAATTAAATCCAAGATCAAATCTGGAATCAGAAAATAAATCGAACAATTATTAGATCCAGCTATAAGAGGCCATAATTACCAGTGAATCATAATTTGATAATTAACATATAAACTCAACAATGAGTTGCAAGCAATAACATCAGGCATATCAACTATAAAAACTATAAATCTCCAAGGCTTTACTAAGAAACCCAGATTCAGCGTAGGCGTGGTCCAGAATTACCATAGAATTAACATAGAAATTTAATATCTTGAATTTTCACGTAGCTGTGTTTGAGAGAGAACTGATGTTGAGTATTGTTGGAGACCTGAATCGGGGACTGAGACCGGTTATGATGGGAGACCGGAGACTGAGACCGGTTATGAAAAGAAACCAAGCTTCGGTGAAGGAGAGTGGAGTGAGTATGAACGTAAATCTGAAATGTCTGAGGAACAAGAAGAAGGTTATAGAAAGCCTAGCAATGGAAGATCTGAGGAACAAGAGGAAGGTTACAGGAGTTCATACTTGTCTTGTTCATTTCCAGAAATCTCAGATTTGTGTTGATCAGTTTTGATTTTGCCCCGAAAACGCGATTTGATTTCAGTTCTTGATCTCGCTTGTTCAAGACATGCATTAGAGAATTTAACGAATTTTGATTGATAATTGCAATTACGAAATAGATTTCCGACAACCTAAGTTTATTGGCCAATTTGAGATTTAAATGAAATTGAGAAATGAGAGATAAACCCTAATTTAATTGTTTTCCCAATCAATTTTCTCAGATTCTAAAACCTATTTTAGTATGATCATGTTGTTTTGACTACTAATAACAGCAAGCTCTCCGACCAATTAATATATAATCCTTAAATTTTATAACGACGCCGTTTTGGTTTCATGTTGTTTTGTCCACTAAAAACAGCAAGCTCTCCAATCAATTAACATATAATCCTTAAGTTTTAAAACGATGTCGTTTTGGTTTCTGTTAGTTTTCTAAGTTCGTCTCCATTGGAACTGTAAAACACCATTTTAGTGTAATTTTTACACTAAAATCTCTCCAATAGAACTCTAAAAATCACACCATTTTAGTGTCATGCTACAGTATTACACCAAATTTAGTGCAATACTATTCACAATACTAAATACTGTTCACTTATTTTATTAATAAAATAATAAATATAATAAAGAAAAACAAATTTAAAATAGATATAAACCGAGAAAAAATTAATATTTTTAATATGATATGTTTTTAGTGTAATATAATTATAGAATAAAAAATATTAATCAAAACTATTAAATAAAAAAACAAATATATATTTTAATAATAAGATAATATATAATATTATTTTTAGTGTAATTTTTAGTGTTGTTGTTAGAGAAACAATATTTTTAGTATTAAAATTACACTAAAATAGTGTAATTTCACCACCAAAATGGTGTATAAGGTTGGAAATGCTCTAAGTGAGACAAATAACGTCACATCGACGATATGTGGAGGAGTTATATAGCGGATGACTTTCGACTTTATAGAGTTAACCTGCACAATTTTAGGTTGAGTGTTAATCTTGCAAAAAAAAAAAAAAAAGTTTGATGGTTTTTTTTTTAAAAAAACCTTTTTGAATGTCAGTTTTTTTTACTAACTTTCCTATATCTAGTAATCCATAAGAAATGACTATATTCAAATATTCAAATAGTTTTACCAAAAAAAAAAGAAAATTCATAAACCATTTATCAACAATTTGAATATTTTCTTTTTTTTTTGGTTGACAAATGGTTTATGAACATATGATGGGTAAGTTGGGGTAATTGACTTCGGTTGCCTATAAAAATAAAATATTAATTGGAACGAAGATATGTCTTTTGACTTGTGAGTTTCAGAGTCATATTGGGCTTTGACTGGATTCTATAAACTACGGCCCAGTTTAATAAGTCTATCCATTGCTCCACCATTAAAAGAAGTCAGAGAAAATAAATAAGTAAAGCTTCGATTTTTTCCAAATATACTTCAAAGTCAAAATAAATAAGTAAATGGTTTATGAATTTTCTTTTTTTGGTAAAACTATTTGAATATTTTTCACTACAATTTTTTTACTAACTAATCTTTCAGGAATTGGATTGTAACTAGTCAAAACTTATCAATTTGTTTCTAATAACCCAAAGGATTTCCTATAATTTTTACATATATTATATATTAGGATCTCATAATTTCAAGTGAAACCATAGATGAAATACCTAGTAAAACAAAAGATATAGTAATGGTTATTAGTTTTATGAGCCAAACAATCAGTTATGCAATTAAGAAATCATAAAATATATGAAAAATCGTGGAACTAAACAATCATACTAAATTGTACCGTTCTAATGTTGAAACAAATTCTAATCAAGGAATTAATTTAAGTATTTCTTAATTATCTAAAACATAACTCACAACAACTTCTCCAATCTTAAAGACATATTATTTGGGTCTAAACTCTAGTTAAATCTAACAAATTATATTTTCAAAAGCTATTTTATAGTCTAATGAAAACTTAATAAGTCTACTGTAGCTCTTTAGGAACAGTTTTGTCGAGCAATAATAAAATTAAAAGATTTTTTCTAAAGGTGGAAAATCTATAGTTCTTTCAAACCGTGGTTTAGGAAAAGTTCATAAATCTAAAGTTTATGGTAATTTTTGAATTTATAATTATGGAGGTAATTTACAAAAACAAAACATAAATAAAATAATTCAAAAACTAATATTAACATGTTTGAAAATATATTTTAAAATCTTAAACTAAAAGTTTTAATTTTTTTTTTTAAGTACTGGATTGTTTTTTTCTTCTACTACCATATTTATGATTCTATCCATAATTGATTATATTTCACAAAGTACTGACAAGATTGATCACATCATCAAAAAACTTTTGAAGTACCAGTTCTTTTTTGTATCTTTTACAAGAATTACTAATTAGATCCAACTTTCGAGAGTACCAACTATATATTAGGATAAATAATCATAGTTTATGCAATCCTCTAGGTGACCATGATCATTGTTTATAACCTTAAGAAACATAATGATTAGAAGTTATTTGTTTTAGTAAATAATTATAAATTTATAACAGTTTACAAGATTTTTAATTTCTAATAAATGTGTTCTTAAGGTTATAACCAATCAAAATAACCACCTACAGAGCTGCACCATTCGTGATTATTTATCCGAAGTTGGTACACTCGCAAGTTGGATATAGTAAGTGACTCTTGTGAAATATATCAAAGAACTACTACTTCAAAACTATTTGGATGACATAATCAACCTTGTCAGTGATTCAAATACGTTTGACTTGCCCCCAAATACATCTCCCATCATAGCCTCACTTTACTATCACTTTATTATTGGTTTATTACATAATAAGAAGTACATATATATATATATATTAATATATATATACACTGATATATTCAACTTTTTTTACGTTCAGATTTTCATCTTATTTTCTTGGTAAGATATTTATATTAATGTATTTTAAATAAATTAAATAGTTGAAAACTATATGTAAAACAGATTGGATAACTTAGATATCAGAATCCGCAGCACGAAAATTCCGTTGACATGCTTATGATAAACATAATTTAAAGAATTAATTAAGATCAGAAAACATGGGTTGAGTTTGATTAGTGACAATATTTTTCTATTAAAAACACCATAATGTTTAATAGGCCAAATATTTTCGGAGAAGAGAAAAGCGTAGGAGGAGGACAATGTTGGCTGCATGTTACTGTCCCACTCCCCCATTGCTCATTCTCTTCTTCATTTTACAATTATACTTTTTTCTTTTCTTAGTCCTAAAATTCTATTTAAAAGAAATAACACAACGTAATAAATAAATACACAAAGACAAGTTGGAAGGGGTAAAACTTTCCAAGGAATCATAATCACTTGTATGAATGGTTCTAAAACTCTCAAAAAAAAATTTGGTTTTTTTAAGTTCGTTTTGGTATTAGAAAAGTATTTGAAAACCTGTTGTGATATTTTTAAATTACTAGTATTTTAAAGAAATTACCTTCCTAAAATAGACTAAAATCTATAAGTAATTGAATTTTTTTTAGTCCTCTCATATTATTCAAATAAAGCAGAAAAAATAACAAAATTAAATAAACAGAAAAAAAAATTTTATTTTGAAAAAAGGCCAAAGCCCAATATGGTGAAAGCCCACAACCAAGACAGAAATGATCAAAATCATTATCCGAAAAAAGATATTGAACCGTCTAGCGTAGACTCACGTGGCATTTTTAATGAAACTAAAAACTCAAATAAATAAAAAATACTTATAATTAATGAAACGATGTGTTTTTATTTTATTACCTTTAATTAGGGTTGGGCACGGGGTGGGTACCCGCAAATTTTGCCTTCTTATTTGACCAGCCGGATAATTCAAAAGTGATACTTGCATTCTAGCAGGTTATCCTGCACAGTCTTTCAAAATTTGATCTTGCAAATAACTTGCTCTTGACCCGGTTTTTTTATGAGTAATGGGCGTAAGATAACAGCAATCTGCGGTGGGTAATTGTGGCGGATAGCGGGTAATGGGGAATGGGCAAATAAGAAATTTTTGCCGCCTTGATACTTCCCGTTACATTTGCAAGTAGTTGAGAAATCCTTGTTACTTGACTTGCAGGCGATACCTTTTACTGAGGCGAAGTGCGGGTCGAAGGCGGGGGAAGGTATCCATGCCCAACTCTACTTTTAATCAAATGAAATAACCCTAAAATCTGATATACACAGCCGCTAAAGCTGAATTAAGATCCAAAAATTGTTCATTTTTTTTCTTTAAACTCAAAAAATTTATAACCTTTGTAAACAAAAAACTATAGATTTGAATTTCAAATTTTTTTTATTTTAGATATAGATCTAAAATTTTTTTCCCTAGAATAATCATCAAAACTAGATCTAAATATGCATATAATTTAGATCTAATATCAATACGTAAACCTTGGATTCTACTATACTTCATATAAATATATATGAAGTTTAGAGGAAAACTAGATTCAACAATCATAATTTTTTTAGATTACATGATAGTGCTATGATCCCGATTATTTAGAGAGATTTATAATTTCATAAACTAAGAAACATATCAGCTCTTAATGAATATTGATATAAGGAGAAGCGCACCTGATGGATTCATGGCTTAAACTTTGAAATTGTGATTAGATCTTGTGAAGATCGGGATGCACATAATTTTTATGTATATCTGGTTATGCTTGTTTTGGAGACCCAAAACCGACTTAAGTACAAAAGCAAATAATGACTTTAAGTAAGAATGTGGATGAAAAAGAAGGTCCATAATTTTGATCAAGACAAAGCGATAAAAAAATTGTGATAGCCTCGGGCCCACAAAAAAGAAGGCCCATAAGGGTTTTTAGTTAAACCTAATTTTAAGAGTTTATTTTATATAATTTGTGGTGAGTTTGCTAACTAATTTTTACCCTATATTTGTTTTTAATTTCCCAAGGCTTTATAGGTAAAAATAGCTCATTAAAATTATTTATGAAAAAGTTGATTTTAGAGAATCTATTTTTGAATATTCCCAGACCAATATATTTATAAAGAATAGTTTCTAATTCGTCCTCTCATCAAATTATGAATGATTAGATGAATTTTACACATTAGTTTTTATAACAGTTATGTGCATAGCCATTTATTTTATACTTAAATGACAACATAAATTTGATGCCATTATTTATTTTATACTAAAATGACAACATAAATTTGATTAGTTAAATAATGATATAACACATTGATTAACATGTCTAATCCAAAAATAATCTTTGCATGTACATGATTTATTTTGGTTTAATATTATTAGACATTGATTTAACTAGTTGAATATACCAAATTTTACAAAAGTGGACTTTCGTTTGAATTTCTTAAGGCGATTTAGACCAAATATATCGGTTAACAAATTTGTTGCTGTTTGTATGACAGCTTGGAAAGTAACGTCTATTTATCAAAATTTTCTCTCGTTGTTGATTTTTCATGCCGCATTAAACATGTTGAAAGTTACACTTTTACAAAACTTTAAGCGGGCCATAATGTTATTTACAAAAGTTACTCTTAAAAATAAACTATATTATGAAAATAGCAGGTTAATTAAGCATATGGGACAATTAATCCTCACAAAATAAAATATGTTTTTTCTATATTCCCTTAACATTTTTATTTATTTAGGGCTCCAAATATTACCAAGACAATAAATATATAATCTTTTGGAGGTAATATAGCTTCTTTTGCATCTACTGCCTAATTTCTGACGTACTTAACCGTTTTCCTACGACAAAAATAACAATTAATAATAGAAAACAGAAACATGATTCATTTTATTGATAATGATACAAGAACAACAACAAAACGAAAAAACTCCCAATATTGTAGAAAACATAATTGAAGAAGAACAAAAACATAAGAACAAGTTTTAAAGATTGATTCAACAAGAAAACTTCAGACCAGAAACTTGAAACTTCGCTTCCATGATTTTGTCTATTTCCTCTGCCAAGGACTCAGTCAAAGTATCTCTCCATCCTCCAATCTCTCCTTTTCTAAAGAAAGCTTTAGTCTCCATTCCATTTGGCAATATCCCTTCTCTATTAACTTCCAATTTACTTAAACTCTCAAAACTACACAACTTCACAATCTCTCTTACTTCTTCTTCTTCAATAAACCCACATCCCAAGAACTCAGCTATTCGCTTAATCTCGACTCCTGTCTGCTTCTTGAGATCCTCGTAAGTAGCAAATAAGACCTTGTTCGGATTCTCACGGCTCGCTTTCCAATACTCCAACACATGATCCCAAAAGGGTCCAGCTATAAACTTCCCTTTACAAAACGCTTCAACCGCTTTTTCAATCTGATAATCCGCAGTTTCCTCGGGAGCAAGCTTCTTCCCAAAATGCCATAAGGAGACAATTAAACATGTCCTTAGGGTTCCTACAACAATACACAATCTTACAAGAAGAGCTCTTGACTGATTCGTGAGTGGTCATCAGCCTTGGAGAAGGCAACTCGGAGAAATCAAAATTTGGGGATTCGTAGTAAACTCCTTCCAAGAAGGGCACAAGAAGGTGCGGATTGGTAACAAGAAGAGGATGATCACTAGAAGAAGTTTCTTCAAAAAAAAGAAACTGGAAACTTGTGTCGGTTAAGGAGAGCAAAGACAAGAGACTTTAACCAAGTGGTACCTGATTTAGGATTAGTGACAAGGATGATATCTGAATCTTTGGCTTCAAACAGTTTTTGGCAGAGTAATTAAGATTCCTTGTAAGAGAGCTTGTGCGTACTAAATTCCTTGGAATTGATAGATTTCCTTCACTAACCAACCTTTCTCTTTTGGAAGAGAAGAAATCAGATCTCTTGCTTCTTGAGTCACATCGTCATCTCTCAAGTAATCAGGAACTGATGATGATGATGATGGCATCGTTAAGAGATCGATAAATCTTGAAAGTTTGAGATTTTGTTTCTTGAGCTCTCTATTGCATGTATCTATGAGAGTAATGCTTATGTGCTTTTTATATATGTATGAGAAGTTTGCTCTACAAGTAAATATCACAATAATTCATTTTCTCTTTTGCTCCTGAGAATCTGAGATGTATTATTTTGGGTTGAGTTGTGAACTCATCCTTTACTTGAAGAGCACGTACAAATAATATCAAGTTATCAACAGAGAAAAAAGAAGAACAAAGAAAGATGGAGAATCATGAATAATTGCTGGAATGAACCCATATAAAATGGGTCAGAGAATGACTCTTAAGTCTAAAGTTCAAATATAAATTAAAATAAACGCCAGAATATTTTAGTCAAATTCAAATATATATTTTTATTGTTTTTTTTTTGTCTTGACGCATTTTTTAATAACAGAGAGATTCATGGTTGATTCTGCGATCTTCTAAAATTCAATTTTTCTCTACATGCAATTTGGTTCTATACTTCTTCTACCTGATATTTTCCCTCAAAAACTCATTACAAAAAATTTGGTTGGAAATTAAAAAGCTTAAAAGGCATTAATAATCCGCAAATCCTATAATTAAGATCAAATCAAAACCGGACTGAATCAAGACCGGATTCAAAACAAGTCAGATCAGTTTGGTCCATTACAAACCTACTTATTTGTATTGATGCATAATTAAACCAACAAAATCACAATAAATTGAGAAACAAGTTTAATTAAGCAGATTCTTAGCAAAAGAATCTAAAATCAGAACCAATTACTTTTTTCTCAGTGGTTTTGTCTATTTCCTCTGCTAACGAAGGAGTCAAAGTATCTCTCCATCCACCAATCTCTCCTTTCCTAAAAAATGCCTTAGTCTCCATTCCATTCACTAACTTCCCCTTCTCATTTACCTCCAATTTACTCATATTCTCAAGGCTACACAACTTTATAATATCATCCAAAACTCCATTCTCTATTTCTTGCTCTGTAAAAGAACATCCCAAGAACTCGGCGATCCGCATAACCCAATCCCGAGGCTGCTCTCTCATCTCTTCATACATAACAAACAAAACCTTTTCCGGGTTTTCTCGGCTTTCTTTCCAATACTCTAATGCATGATCCCAAAAGGGTCCGTAAACACTTGATCCTCTGCAAAACCCACTCACCATTTCCTCCATTGTGCATCCAGCTATCTCCTTAAGAATCAAACTTTTCACGAAATGCCATAGCGAGACAAAAGCGTCCTTCGGGTTCCTGCAGCAATACACAACTTTACAAGACGAGTCCTTAACAGACTCGGGGAGCGACCCCAGAGGAATGTGCGTCGAGAAGATCCTAGGAGAAGATTCTTGAGTGTGAAAGTTGAAACCTTCGATAAAGGGAATGAGCGAATGCGGGTTGTTATCGAGTAGAGGGTGAGATTCTAGAGGAGTTTGGAATTCTTGTCTGTGAATCAAAGCAAAGACTAGTGATTTCAACCAAGTTGTACCTGATTTAGGACTGCTTACAAGGATGAAATCTGAATCTCTGGCCTTAAAATGCTTCTGGCTGTATAGAACACCTTCTAAGACATTTGGCGGATACCAAAAGCCTTGGTATTGATAGAGATACTCTGCAAAAAAGCTTCGATCTTTCGGAAGAGAAGACATCAACTCCTCACATTCTTGGTTAAATTTAGCTTCTGCCAATAACTTCGAAAGAGTGGTTTCGGAGTTTGCCATATTTTAGTGTTGTTTAAACTAAATGCTACAAAGCAAATGACTCTATATATAACTTCAAATAAATTCTTTTGGTCAACTTTATTTTAGACTTAAATTTGATCATTGGTTAATTAGAAAAAATGAAATTTGATCATTGGTTATATCATAGCATCTTCTCTATAAAAGGTGAAACATTTTAACTCTGTTTCTCTATTTTTAATGTTTTCTTTCCCAAAAAACTAATATATCTGTTAATAATTAAATAATTTATATGTATGATAAATATAATTTTATAACAAATGTCAAAATCCTATAGATAATAAAACACCAAATCTCGAACTATTATAAGATTTGTTCAATGTAGCCTGCTTAAAAGATAAGGAATCTACTATAGTCTTTCCTCATTAAGCACAAACAAACTTTACTTTGTGCCTTTCTATATTATGAAAGATCTAGTAGAAATCAAAGACTTTACTTTGTGCCTTTCTAGATTATGAAAGATCGAGAAGAAATCAATTGCTATAGATTCTATAGACTTTAGTTCCAAATGTATTAAAAGCTTTCGTTCGAAAATAGAAAAATTCTACACCTTGTTCATTTTTGAACATCTTGCAAAAGAGAGATTTAAAGTTCCTGAAGAAGCAAGAAGTGGCTACATTCTCTGAAAATAGTTCATACTAAAACGATCCTACTTGTCGCAAACATACCAACCTTAACAAGATCCTAGAAATGTGTCCGAGAGACGGAAAAACAAACTCGCTTTCAGTCATTCGACATCATCAGCTCCCAATAGGTATGATGTTGGCGCATCATCTCCAAGCAGCGGAATATACTCTGATCCTCTCACGTGAACGCTAAAGCAAGCTAATGAACCAAAAGCAAGTAATTACAAAAACGTTTTGATTGGTATATAAGTGTGTGTATATGAAATTTAGGTAATACCGTTCTCTATTTTGATCACACTTTGAAGCATCACTTCCATCTTGGATTTCATGTCGTAACTGTCATCCATCTTTGGCACAACTAGCAATAGTTCCCTATGAATCTGTCGAACAAACTGACAAATCCGTTGCGCGAATTCGATTTCACCATCTGATATTCGACCAATTGCCATTCGCATTAGCTCTCCAGTCAAATCCGCAAGCTGTGCAAGTGAGAAATAATAATCAAACACATTTTAGAAATCCAAAAACTAATGAAAATCTTTAACAGTAGGCATAAATCAAGAGAGTATACATACCCCAAGAAGATAGTCAAGGACATTGATCTGCAACGGCTCTAAAGAAGGGTCACTAAGCGGTAAAAGCGTTGCGTTAATCTCATCGAGAGTACAAAGCGTCCCAGACACACAGAAGTTATAAAAGGTTGCAGCTTCAATATATTCCTGCACCTGTAAGTTACCCAAAACACACAACACATTAGTAAACATCATTAACCAACAAAATGGTTCCAAAAAGATCAATGATTTATCTCTCACAAACCCCTGGGGAATAAGCTCGTCTCAGCTTCCAAAAATCAGTCCCTTGAAGCTCTTTCATTAGCCGAGAAAAATGTTGATCCCTCACTGCTTCTAAATCTTTCCCTGCTTTCTCCAAAACCTCCTCTTTGTTGTCTTTACTAAGTCTGTCACATAACATTGTATAAAGTATAAACCAAACAAACAAACATAATCTTGATGAACACAAACAAAACAACAGAGATTTGAATGTTACCTGTGAACCTGAAAGATAACTTTTTTACTGTTCATTGTGATATCACGACTTGCCTTTACCACTCTTTCTCGCTTCTCATTCTACAAAGAACACAAAAATGAGGGACCAAAGAGAAAGCATCCTCCTTTATACTCAATTCGAGGATACACTCAAGAAATTAACAGAATAATCGAAGTTGTAATTTGAAAGATCACTTCTTTAGTTGTCTACCTCATAAATCTGACCTATAGAACTCAATCTCAATACGCAAATTTGAATCTTTTTAACAACATAAACCTATAAAACATCGAGCGTTCTCAGGAAAATTGAAAAGAGGAAAAAACTTACAAAGTTATTGAGATAATCAGCGTAAGTAGAGAAAGCATCTTTCATGGAGGATTCAGTAGTCATCGTCCTAGCTTTCTTAACCAATTGTTCAGTACCAGTCTCTGCAACTACACACAAAATCCAAAAACCCTCGTTACCAATTTTACACTAAAGAAACCATTCGAAACATGAATAAATGGAGGAGTAAGTGCTTATACATACTTTGATGGAGTCTCTGAGGTTTTAATTTAGGAGCCATGAACTTGAAGGCTATTCTTTGGAACAACGCCGAAGAACAACTCAACATTTGTTTGCTTTCTCCGATGCTTACTCGAAGTCGAAGAGGTTAATTCGAGATGTTTAATTGATCTATTTATTGTTTTAAATGAGATTGTGTGACATCAGGTGCTGTGGTGTAGTGGTTATCACGTTTGCCTTACACGCAAAAGGTCTCCAGTTCGATCCTGGGCAGCACCATTAACTTTTAGTTTTTGCCTTACACGCAAAAGGTCACAAGTTCGATCCTGGTTCCAATGAAATTAAACAGGAACGCTTGATTAAGTTTTTGTCTACTTTGATTGGTAGGATATTCAACTACCGTGATCAAACTTTTTTTCTCGAAAAACAAATGTTTGATTTAATTTTTATTTAGCTAATGGTTTTGATTGGTAGCATTAAGTAGCAGTGATTATGATGATTGGTTTGCGACTGTAATCTAATTTTGCTACTAATGATGCATATACTTTATAATATAAACTTTATATGGATGACAAAAACACATGTAGTAAAATTGAGTTAAAATGAATGTCACAACCACATTTAAAATGGAAGTGAATTTGATTAACTGTCTAAAAGTTATGAGGTTTAATTTTAGTAGTTTTAATGCTACAACAAAATACAAATTCTAATTTTAAAAAATAAAAATAAATGATAAGGTCATCATGCCATATTTATATATTTTGGAATTTCACATTTTTATAATCTGACTCGTCGGAAAAAATTTGTTTTAAATATTAATTTCATTATATTGCTGTTGAATATAACAAATTACAGTTTACAATGTGATTGGCAAAAACACCAAATGAGAAAGAGCAAAATCTTTATTAAAAAAATAGTGCGTGAGCGTGACGAAGATAGAACCGTTGTGAATTTTGAAAAGAATAGAACCGTTGTGAAAATTAAGTGAAAATACGGTTTTTTACAATCTCCTTGCTATTTAACAAACTCTCTTCACTTGTATTACCGCCTCTTCTCTCTTCTTCCACATTTGAGTTTGCGAAGAAACAAGAGCTTTCTTGAGAGAAAAGAGTAAAAACAAGGATGGACAATGGAGTTTTAAAACTGTTGTGTCTGACATGGAAGCTTTTGAAAAGCTTGAGAAAGTAGGTGATCGTTGCTTTGAAGAAAGTTTTCGAAGGCTACTGGGATGATCGTTGCTTTGAAGCGATTTTGTAGCAAAGATCGATCATATGAGAGGTCAGGTGAAGTAAATCTCTTCCTCTATTCTTGTGTTTATTTTCTCAACACGTTATTTGCATTTGAAAAGCCGATCTTGCTCGGCTTGTTTGGGTTATTCACACACAACACTCAAACAAATTGCACCCAAACTCAAAACACACCCAAAGACAACAACACTCAACACACAACAAATAACCAGAACAAAATCACGTCACACACAATAAACTCAAACAAAAGAAACTCATAACACAGTCAAACGCAACAAAACTAAACACACAAACACCAAACTCAACACTCCAAATCAAAGTTTCACTGCCAAAGAACACAACACAATACTAGACACAAGAAACATTTGTCTTTATTTATTTTCTTGCTTCTATTATGATTATGTCGTGTTGGCTTTTTGATCATGTTTGATATTTTGTTGGCAAGAACTTTGAGATTTTGTTGCGGAGTCAATTTTCTGATAGATTTGGCTCTAGACTTTGCATCGCCTCTTCGCTGTCAATGCCATTTCTGGATTCGGATGTTGTGGCTTGCACTTAAGACCTTTCTCGATGCTCTGACATTGGCCAAAGTTCAGGTAAGAATATGCCACTTGATACTTGTCTTTTGGTTTGGTCACAAATAAATCTTTACAACCAAGGAATATGTTTGTTGTAGGTGCTAGGACCCAACTACCTTGGAGAGCTACTCGAAGCAATAGATCCAAGGTCTAAACCTATTTCTGATTTTTTCGTATATATGAGTGCATTGTTTGTGTTTGATTAACTTACTGACATTTCTTGGAGGAAATTGCACTTGTCCAGATCATGGAGGGTGTCTTTTCATCGACCAAGGAACTTGGAATGATCCAGAGATCCAGGTTTGAGGCACAATCATTGAAAACGAATCAAGTATACACAGTTATTTCTAGTAAAGTTTCAGGCCAAGTATCTTTCTCTTCCTTTTCTTAGTCTTTTACAACTGTGGAACATTTTGTTGGTCAGAGCTGATAGTTCCATAACTTATTAATCAGTTTTGTCTCTCTACTGTATTTTTGTAGTTCTATTCTAATGGTCTCGTCTCTTTTCTGCTAAGAAAATGGTTTTGTACCAAGATAAATGATTATGAAGCTGCAAAAAGAACTAATAAGGAAGCGATTCAGTCGCCCCGAAAAAGAAAGGTCATGTAGATAAATTATCTTTGTCTCTTTTCTGGTATTCATCATCCTAGAATCCTTGTATGTTGTGTTTAATATGTGACTTGTAATTTAATAAATCTTTCAGATAATCACCAAATAAAGATGATATGAGCAAACATTCAATCTCGCCTTGGAGTACGATCTGTAAAATCCGTGGTAAATTTCTTTCTTCATGTTAATATTGTAACTTTATTTTAATTTTCTGTGTGTTTCAATTTGTTTCATGTTAGCATCAGATTAAGCAGCTAAGAAAAAAATGAAGGGTCAGGTAAAGTAAACAAATTATCTTTGTGTTTCTTTCATTCATGAGTATGCGTTTGAGCAATTAATAAACTTTCTTTGTGTTTTTGCCTCATGCGTAGGTCTTTGAGCTGCAAACAACAAAAGTTCTCCACGCAATCCTATAGCCAATAATCAACAAAGAGTAAGTGAAGCAACGTTCTTATTATGTGGGTTCATCGTTTTTGTTGGTAACACTCTCCAGAAATTAGAAAACACTCTTAAAACACAACAAAAACTCAAATACAAATCATAACACAACAAAACCACACAAAAAAACTTCACAATATAAACTAATCTCACGCACCCACTCAAATACAACCACACAAAACAACTTCACAGACGAGCAAATTAATGAGAATTACATATGGCTTGATCCCTTTTTAAGGGTACGTAGGCAGTCTTTTATAAGGCACAGCTATAACAGTTAAATCTTTTTGTCTTTATTTGATTTATTGCTTCTAAAACTTATTTACATCTTTTATGATTATGTTATGTTAGCTTTGATCACGTTTGATATCTTGTTGGCAAGAAATATGAGATTTTGTTGCAGAGTCAATTTTCTGATAGGTTTGGCCCTAGACTTTGCATCGCCTCTTCGTTGTCAATGCCATTTATGGATTCGGATGTTGTGGCTTGCACTAAAGACCTTTCTCGATGCTCGGACATTGGGAAAAGTTCAGGTAAGAATATGCCACTTGATGCTTGTCTTTTGGTTTGGTCACAAAGAAATCTTTACATGCTCAATATTAATAAATCTTTTAGATAATCATCAAATAAAGATGATATGAACAAACAGTCAATCTCGTCTTGGAGTAAGCTCTGTAAAATCCGTGGTAAGTTTCTTTCTTCGTGTTAATCATCAAAGCAAAAACACACGAGAACTTGAACGTTGCTTCACTTGTCTCTTTGTTGATCATTGGCTATAGAATTGTTTGGGGAACTTTTGTTTTTTGCAGCTGAAAGACCTATGCATGAATCAATGTATATATATATATTCTATATTAGATTAAAATGTTCAAGTTCAAGCCTATGCTCATTGTGTTAAAGAGGCAAATGCCTCAAACCCAATATGATATATTGATTTCAGAGACACAGCCTATGCTCTATTACCACAACGCCATTTTTTTCCATTTTCGATTGCGTTCTTTCAAATTATTTTTTCATAAACGTTAAAATCCTGATTGTCTTGTTTAAAACTTGGTCACCAATCAAAAACTCATTAATAGTTTAGCTTGTAGACCAAACCAAAAAATCACATCTTCCAAAAGATAAAAAGCCTGAAGGCTAAAAGTTTTCAAACTCATGGTTTTGAAAACAGGCGGCCGAAACGTTATACGCTTCCTCCACACACACATCAGATTCCAAACAAACGCAACTCATATCAAATCGCTTCTAAACGCCAATACTCGCGTTACAGTACCAAATCGAAACATGGTAACACTGATCGTC
>CM051380.1:4948998-4973998 GCA_028015245.1 Cardamine occulta | reverse complement strand
TTATAGTTTCATTCTCTATTTTTATTTCACTTGTGTGTATTAATTCACTGTTCTGTTTGGTTTAAGAAACAAAGAGGTTTCATAACTACTAGTTTATATCTTTTTAGATATCTTTATGTGTATGCAGAAATTGTACTCACAATATTGTCCAATCTGTTTTCCGATTTTGTATCATTATCTTGGGATGAATTATAAATAGAAGTTTAACACAACTCAATCGTTACGTGAGCGTGTGAGTAAGTTCATTAATAAGTTCTACACTCCTAGTTAATCTAACTGACTAACTACTAGTGTTTATATTCCAAAATGTATGATTATTAGTTAAATACGTATGTGTAATCAGACCCGTTTCAATATATGGTAGGACCGCTGGCAAAACAAAACAAAAAACTCAAATCTCTTAGATAATTTTTTTTTGGGAAAAAATTGGATCTTTTAACCTTAATTTTATTTTTTAAATTTGACTATACATCCATTACATTTGCCCACTTTACCTATCTCTCTAGACCGCCCTGCATATAATCTAATTTGGCCAGGAAACTTTTACGGGTATTGAAAATAATTAACATTAAATAATTAATCAATGGTATAAAGAGTTTATAAGAACACAAAACTTTCCCCTAAATGGGTCCATTACTTTAGAAAATAATCAAAACTAACATCACTTTCTTTGATTTGGGGTCAAAATTAACATTACTAATGCTTTACTATTCGAATTTATTTCAGTGTTTTTGCCTATTCGAACTGTTCTTTTAGTCCTTACTGTCAATATCGCCACCGACTATTTTATAGGTTCAATCTCCCATGAAAGCATGAAGACCACTTGACTAGTACACAAAATAAATCCAATATATTATTAAATTTTTTCATAAACCCTCCTAAATTCTTTAAATGATTAATAATCACAAGATTAATTTTAAAGTTATACAACCAAAACCAACAATCCTCATAACGCCACCACATTACCATAACTTTCCTCTTTTTCTAGTTTCTTCCATCTCCACCGTTTCTATTTTCTAAAGCTGTAAACTTTTTTGCAGAAAAAAAAACCCGATTATGGCGGATTGGGCTCCAGTTCTGGTCGGCGTGATCCTGTTCGTAATTCTGTCACCGGGACTTCTCTTCTCATTACCTGGAAACAACCGCACTGTCGATTTCGGTGGTCTCAAAACCAACGGCAAAGCCATCGCTGTTCACACTCTCATCTTCTTCGCTATTTACTCCATTTTAATCCTCGCCCTTAATCTCCACATCTACACTGGCTGATCTCATCTCATCTCATCTCTCTCTCTTTTTCTTGTTTTTTTATCCACAAAAAGTTCAAAATAAAGCTACCCTTTTTGAAACTCTGTAAAATCTTTAGATTTTGTTCTGATGTTGTTGGTAACATACAGATTTGGTGAAAAGGGCTTTGTTGTATTGTCATGTAGCAAACTTGTATCGTTGCTCTAATGTATCAATTTGCTTAAATTGTGTTAAAAATCTCAACTTTTTGTTTATCCTGTTTGAAGAATGAAGACCTTATTAAGCAATAGAGGAGAAACATAGAGAGATTTGTACATAATTAGAGTTTGCAATTTTGTTACATTAATACATTACATGATATATATAAGAGTAGAGATTAGAAATGGATGTGAACTTGTATAGCAATCACCAAGATTGTGAGTATACAAAAGTATATAACTGCATGAATCAAAATCGCAATACCACTTGTGGTCATGTTCCCGAATTCAACCATTCTTGTCCTAGCAGGAACCTGGAACAGTAGTCCTGGTGAGAGTAGGATGAATAGAGTCACTGCTACAATCACTGATCCCCAATCCGTGCTCATATGTAACGGTTTTTATCTCTCTTCTTCTTAGTGTTTGTAAATGAGAATGCTTATGTGAATTGTGTGTGTGTGTGTGAAGAGTGTTTGTTCATTTGCAGATGAAGATGGAGACAAGTGGAGAGTTATGTAGAAGGTGATTGATGAGTCTTTTTGGCTTTTCTTGGTGGCTAAGGACAAGGAAGAAGAGGTTAAGATACTAAAGCTTAGTGATGGATTACGAGTAAAAGCAATTGCATTTCTTTATTGGCTTTTGCTTTTGTGAATCTTTCTCTTTTATGATTGATCAATCAATTGTTTCTATGCTCTTTGGTGTTTGTTTGCTTTTTTTTTGTTAAAGAATTTGCTATAAAGCAGAATGCTACATAAAGAACTAAAGATGATGTATCAAGAATTGTGTCCACTTAATAGTTTTCTTAGTAGTTTGGTTTTTAACTTTTTGTTTGTTTCTCTCTTTGAGTCTTGAGCAACTGTGGACCCGATGAAGGTGTGGTTTCGGTTTTCTGTTAACCGATTGAATCCAGTCTAATAAGCATTGAGTTCAGTACCTTTGTTTTATCCCCATGGATCTTATGAAAATGTTCTTATCTTTTTTTTGTTTGCAAGGCTTGTACTAACAGTCGAAGAATGTAAAAGCTTGATTTATCGGGGATTCACCAGTGATTCGTTTGGAGCAGAGATGCGACGGTTATGAGCGGTTAACAAACAACTGTGGCAAAATCGTGTATAGGTGCTACTTTGAATACTGTTTATATTCGGGTACAATACTTTCGTACATGAGCTTCTTTTACATTGCCTTAAACTAGATTACATAACTCTTTGAGTACACAATAAGAGATAGTGATTTTGTATATTATATATGGATTTGATAGGAGAGCACTTTGCTTGGAATATGGTGTGTTGATCTTCACAGTTCCAGAACAAGATCTGCAAAAAGCAAACAAACTATATGAAAACTCTTCAGAGATAGAAATAAAAACCAGATTCTATGTTCTGTACAGCATCTTGACTTACACTCTGAGTCAGTCTTGATCCAGTTTTCTCTTTTCCTGTTCACTTCCAAGATCGAACTTGAACCGAAAAATGCTCCAGTAAGACTAGGGACCTTGAGATCCAGTTTTGTTCTGTCATCTATCTCGTTATCGTCTCGTGCAGGTGAATAGAGAACAGGGTGGACTTTACTTCGGAAGTTTTGAACACTCTATAACCAAAACAAAAACCACATTAACTTTCAGAATTCTTCAGACCAATCTCTTTGGGTAAGATTTGAAAAAGACTAAACCTTTCTGATATCTTTCTTCTTGTGCATAGAATCATCAGTATCATCATTTCTTGTCTTTGAAGAAGGCCTATGAAGCTTTTCAAATATCCTTTTAATCACATCTCTTGTGCCATGTTTCTCTACGTAACTCTTTTTGTACTGTTTGTCTCCTCTTGAAGAGGCTTGTAAGTAAATTCTTTTTCTTCTTTATTTCTTCATTGTTTCTTTTCGTAAGCTCAATCAATGATGGAAAGAGATCATAACTTTGTAGAGGACATACATTGTATTCTTTATCTCCTTTTGCATTCGTATAGCTAGTATTCTCTGGATGTTCCTGAAGAAACTTGTCTAGTTTCTCAGTGATAAGCTTGGCCATCTCCTTTTTTTCTCCGGTTACATCTTCTTCTGTAACCATAGCTGAGAACTTTGGTGTCTCAGGGTCTGTACCAAGCGTCCCAATCGCCAGAAATCCGCAGAAACCGTCTTCATCAAACCAAAGTTCCTCTTCAACTTTGGGTGGTTTCAGGTTATGAGAGGGTCCAGAGAAAGCAAAGGAGTTTGTGCGGATGTCTTGGACGTCGAACACCTGAGCTCTTAGACAACAGAAATCACCTGAAAGATAGATTGATTTTAGTTAATTTTGATTAGAGAGAGTATGCTCATTAGAATCAACTAAAACTATCATATATGTTATAACATTGTGTTAAAATGAACGTAGGAAAGGGTTTTATATATGAATAAAAGTCTTATATTATGAAACCTTTGAATTCCTTTGATGGGTTTAAGCCATTTGGGATTATATTTCGCATCCAACTTAGCAGCTGCAAGAGATAGATATAGAGATCAGAGAGAGTTCACTAACATGAAGTTAATGAGAGATTAAAGTATAGTTAAAGCTCACTAATCATCAAAAACAATAGTAGTACAATTAACGCTCATTAATCATCAAAATTTGAACATACACTCACCTTCATGGTGTCTTTGCTGACTTGGTTTCAATTTTCTTTTGTGGTTATAACTATATATATAGATAGATAGATAGATATACGTAGGTCAAGTTTGAGCTAGAAGTATCTATATTCTCCTATGATTGAGTTTAGAATAGTACATGAGTTGGTGTTGTCCGTCTTCTGTTGTAATGTATTGAGAATCTATATAGATTTGCTTTTATCGAAGTTTATTTACATGGAAAACGTCTGAAATATAATAATAAGTTCGTAAGATGGGACGTTACACGTCTGAAATATAATAATAAGTTCGTAAGATGGGACGTCAGTATAAAATAAGATTTATGACATGGTATCAAATCAATAATTGGACTGCTTGGAAGTAAGGCTCGAGGAAGACTCATCTTCGAAAAATTTCACGGATTCAAGGATATTTTGAGGATATCATCCCAAGCTACTGACGTGACTCGATCCTTCGGAGAGGTGCTTTAGCAACTCAACTAAAAAGGAGAGGATAAGAAAAGCGATCATATATATATGCGTGGATTTCCCAACAACACCAATAAGAAGTAAAATACAGATAAAACTAATATATGGCATTCAATCTCATAATGAAAGAGATCCAAGAGTTTCTAGGGGGCACTAGCAATAAGGCGAAACCACTAGCATTCGATGCATCAATGAATGTGTTTGTGCCTCTTTAATGACCGATGCCTATGATTCGTCGACCTATTGCTTCGCATCCCCCCATAAGTTGACTGTGAAGAGAAGAATCAAAAGGATCTAACTACCTAGCTACTCATATTACCTTAGTTTATTCAGTCCTTCACTCGATATACTCAATTTATAAAACTGAACAAAAAAAGTATATAAAACAGTCATCTAGGTTTAGTTAAAAGGAAATATAAAAGATAAGAAGTTTTCAGTTTGTGAAGGGAAGGGGATGATAAGACTTATGAGGTATCTTTATTAATGAAGAAACAAGAAGCAAATTACAACATTGTACTTCGTGTGTCCCAACCCAAACAAAATAAGAAAGAGCTATTTCATCTGTAAGCTTTTAATTTATCAAAAAAAAAATGTGTAGGCTTTTAAGATCTTTTTCTTCTTATATATATATTTCGGATAGATACACATGAGGATCGTTTTATATCGTACACTCAAATTATCGTCGCACTGTTTAACATTCGAAAACTGACAAATGAAGTATAAAACGTGTTTCACTATTTCTTGTTTGGTCCCATTTTTTTTATCTTCTATTTCTTGTAGGTTTGCAATTTTAGATGCCACTAGGACTTGTGATCGCTAGTTCGCTACACGTTTTCCGTCTCTTCGATTAATAATAAATGAATTGACGTCCACAACTAGAAAAAAGCATGGCATCGACACAAACATATGTTTGGATAATATAAAAAAAATATATATATATATGGTTACATACTACAAAAAAAAACCTCTAATGCATCACTTATTTTGTGTATTTGTATTATTTATAAGTGATTCAAATTGATTTTGCATCATTTATGTAAGTGATTACAAAAATAATGATGCAAAATATTTGCGTAGGTTGAAATTTTTTTGCATTATTTTTGTAACTGATGTTAATATGCATCATTTATAAATAAATAATGTTAAATTTGCATCAGTTACAAACAAATGATGTTAATTTTGCATCAGTTAATATAATTGGTGCTACAAAATTGTATTTGTTTATAATTGATGTTACAATTGTATAGGTTGTAAACAATTGATGTTAAAATGAGTTGATTTTCATAATCAAATTTAATTAATCAAAATATTATTAAATTTATATGATAATAAGTAAATTTATTGACAATCTCACATATTATTTTATATTTAATTAAAATAATTACTTGGTGATAAAATTTATTTCATCTAAACCCTTGTTAAATTTATTCTAAAATAATAAATTTATTTATAGATAGGTCATTTTCTCCTCATAATTTGTTTTGCCCATGTGGAACAAATGTAAAAAAATAAATTGCATTGTTTTTCAAATGATACAAAATTTATACAACTTATAATATGATGCATAATGCTCATATATCAAACCAAAAGTTAAGTTTCAAATATGACACTACATGCATATTTATTAAACGATCAACAAAACATAAGAAACTTTTTTTTTAAGATTGTACTATTAGAAAGAAGCCGAGCACACCATGGATCTAAGAGCATTTCTAATAGCGAGAAATGCTAAGAGTCTCTCACAAAATTTAATAATACTACTTTAATTTTAATTTAATGAAATAATTTAAATTTAAATAAGAAATAGAAATTGAACCAATGAATGAATTACAAGTGTACAGAGACGTTTTTCATAGGTTCTGTAAGAAGATATGTTTCTCACCTCTTTCCTCACTTTTTATTATTTTTAATTTTTAATAAGTAAAAACTCCATCAGATGCTCTAAAAATAAGGGAAACCCATGGATAAATGCTTAAGGCGATCTTATCTCTTTCTCTCCTTTGTGGATTTTCACCACAACCATCATTCATTTCTCTTCATGGTCACTTTAGGGATTAAGAATAAAGACAATAGAAGATCTTATGCTCTAATATCATGAAAGAATTTATGCTATGATACCTTTCATTCCCGGTCGAGTTTGCAATCAATTGATATATGTTGGGCTATCACTCCTACAAGAAATTGGACGTCATTCTCAAGTTGAACGAACATTTACCTTTGAAGTCGGCCCCTATCTATTCAAAATCAAACTTATTCTATCAAAAATACAACAAAATGATAAGAAAAATCTAACATACCAACATTCTCGATCCCGATCGAACACATAAGATATAAGATTTTGCGTCTTTGATCAAGTTGAGATATGATTCTGTGTCTTTCGTTCTAAATCGTTAAAGAGAGAAGTCGAATTTCAAAGGAAATGAAGATATATTGTAAATTGACGAAGAAGCTCCGATGAGCAGATGAGTTCTCAAAACGACATTATATTGCTTCATACTTAATTTTTAACGTCGGTTTAACTTATGATGTTATATTGTAAACTAACGCCTTCTAATTTGTTTTTTTTGGATCTGCATGTAGGCAAATTGGTCGATATTTAGATCGGTTTGGATCTAAATTATGGAAGAGAGGAGATTTCGATATTATATTTTTTGTTTTAATTTAAAAAACACATTAAACCAATGACATAAGCCATAAATAGTACTAAATAGCTTATATGGTTTGGCAAAAAAAAGTTGACATCTATTTTCAATTAATAGTATAGATTACTATTTTTCAATCATATCACATGAGCTGTAACTTGGGATCTAACCAAAAAAATGAGAACAACTATTTGGGATATAGTAGCATGACCCGGCCCAATATAAAACTTTAGCCCAACAAACAGAACTGTTAGTTGAATTATATTTACGGCAAAACGATAGACATATATAGAATTATCTAGACTCGAAGAACAAAGAGAACAAGATACATTTATGGTTCGTAGTTCGTATCAATCCATTCAACAGAAAATTTATCGTTTCGATGTCGAAGTAACGTAACGGAAATTAAAAATAACACGTGGCAGTCTCCTATTCGACCTACTGAAACTACATTGCGTCTAATCTCAAGTTTCCGTAACTAACCTCAAATCCGTCAACCATATATTTTCTTCCGCCATAGCCAATTTTCTCTAGATCCTCGCATCCATTTTCTCGGGAAAATTCGAACCAAAATTTGGCAAAAAACCGAAGAGAAAACTCACACATTGAGTTAGCTAAAACATGGGGACGGAGATCCCAAGATCGGCGGAGATATCAGAGGCATTGTTACCGGGATCTGATAAAACCGCGACGGAGGAGGAGCATGTACCTGAGTGGAAGGAGCAGATTACGATTCGAGGATTAGCCGTCAGTGCTTTGCTGGGGACTTTGTTCTGTATCATTACTCATAAACTCAATCTGACGGTTGGAATCATCCCTTCGCTTAACGTCGCCGCCGGTTTACTCGGCTTCTTCTTCGTCAAATCATGGACCGGTTTCTTATCGAAGCTAGGTTTTACTGTCAAGCCATTCACCAAGCAAGAGAACACCGTTATTCAGACTTGCGTTGTCGCCTGCTACGGCCTTGCCTTTAGCGGTATAACTTAACCTCGATCAAGCTTTGCTTAGTCTAGATCTGTATTTTTTTGTTTGCGGAACAATGTGTTTGACATTTCAATCGGATTCTCTGTTTTCAAATTCTCTTAACCACCGGAACAGTAGTTAGTAACTGTGATTTGATCAAGTATCTTATTGATGGATTTGGAAATTGGAATCACAAAATTTGGATTAGTTGAAGGGATCTGTAGCTAGTTCTGAGAAATGATTGATCGTGATTACTAGTATAAGGATTGATATGGATTGGTTTGTTTTGCTTTTGGTTCTTATCTGATTTAGATATTTAATTTCAGGAGGATTTGGTTCATATTTGATTGCTATGGATGAGAAGACATACAAGCTCATCGGTAGTGACTATCCCGGAAACCATGCAGAAGATATTATAAATCCAGGATTGTGGTGGATGATTGGGTTTTTATTTGTAGTCAGCTTCTTGGGGCTCTTTAGTCTTGTTCCACTACGCAAGGTAGCATCTCAATAGCAAAGATAATACATTTGCTATGATTTTATACAAAACAATGTATAGATTCTTTTTGCTATTATCTCAGGTGATGGTTTTGGACTACAAACTTACTTATCCCAGTGGAACTGCCACAGCAATGCTGATTAACAGCTTCCACACCAACACTGGAGCTGAGCTTGCAGGGTAATTTTCAAGAGTCATTCAATTTTACTTTCTGGAAACCATATCTTTAGTTTTATAGTTTATTTAACTTGTATCTGCAATATTGTTTACTACAGGAACCAGGTCAAATGTCTTGGAAAATACCTGAGCCTTAGTTTAGTTTGGAGTTGTTTCAAGTGGTTCTTCAGTGGTATTGGAGATGCATGTGGATTTGATAACTTCCCCACCCTTGGTTTGATGCTTTTCAAGAACACGTAAGTTCGTACAATCTCTTAACCAGTTTGATAGAGTTATGATGTCCAAGGTTGTTATGTCAGTAATGATCTGTGAGAATGGGTTTAGTTGGAATGTATTTTTCTTCTACTTTTTGGAGGTCTATCGGTGCAGTTTTTAACTAGTCCCAACTTTCTGCCACACAGGTTTTACTTTGACTTCAGTCCTACTTATATTGGATGCGGTCTTATATGCCCCCATATAGTGAACTGCTCGGTTCTTCTTGGTGCAATCATCTCTTGGGGGATTCTGTGGCCAATTGTATCACAGCATGCCGGGGATTGGTATCCAGCTGACCTTGAATCCAACGATTTCAAAGGTCTCTACGGATACAAGGTACAGTATAAGCAGCTCAATTATAAACCTTTTCATAAAAGCACATTTTTGTGTCAAAAGGGAGGAAAACAGATAAGTTTCAAGTACTGATACTTTTATGTCATTCTCTTTTCAAGGTCTTTATCGCCATTGCCATCATACTTGGTGATGGTCTCTACAACCTTGTCAAGATCATTGCTGTCACCGTGAAGGAGATATGCAACAGTAGCTCTAGACGAAACAATCTACCCATTGTTACCGAAGTTGTAGGTGAGAGAATATTATATTCTGACTCATCTTGTACATGCTTTTGTATTAACCAATAACTTCTTGTCGCTCATGACCACTTTCTACAGACTTTTAATCTCTGAAACTGTATCTTTTCCAATTCCTTAATTCAGATGACAGCGAAGCCTCTGAGATCCTGCTGGTGAAGAAGAAAAGAGATGAAGTATTTCTGAAGGACCGTATACCCCTTGGATTTGCGGTTTCTGGTTATGTGGGTCTTGCAGCTATCTCAACCGCGACAATCCCATTGATATTTCCACCCTTGAAATGGTACTTTGTCCTGTGTTCTTACCTCATTGCTCCTGCTCTTGCCTTCTGCAACTCTTATGGAACTGGGCTCACAGACTGGAGTCTAGCATCAACATATGGAAAGATCGGTCTTTTCATAATTGCATCTGTAGTAGGAAGTGATGGTGGTGTCATTGCAGGTTTAGCTGCATGTGGTGTTATGATGTCAATCGTCTCTACCGCAGCTGATCTCATGCAAGACTTCAAAACAGGTTACCTCACGTTATCATCTGCAAAATCCATGTTTATAAGCCAGCTTGTGGGTACCGCAATGGGCTGTGTAATCGCTCCGCTCACATTCTGGCTGTTCTGGACTGCTTTTGACATTGGAGATCCCAACGGTCCGTACAAAGCACCTTATGCAGTAATTTTCCGTGAGATGGCGATTATCGGTATTGAGGGCTTTGCGGAACTGCCTAAGCATTGTTTGGCTCTTTGTTACGGGTTCTTCATCGCGGCTTTGATTGTGAATCTCTTGAGAGATATTACACCGCCTAAGGTCTCTCAGTTCATTCCGATCCCAATGGCGATGGCTGTCCCGTTCTACATAGGAGCTTACTTTGCCATTGACATGTTTGTTGGAACTGTGATATTGTTCGTATGGGAGAGGATCAACAGGAAAGATGCAGATGACTTCGCGGGTGCAGTAGCATCAGGGCTGATCTGTGGGGACGGGATCTGGACAATTCCATCTGCAATCCTTTCGATCTTAAGGATCAATCCACCTATTTGTATGTACTTTGGACCGTCTTCTGCAAGATAAAGAATGCCACAATGGTCACAATCGCAACCACAACCTCGACTCATACAAAAGGAAACGTATCCGAGAGTCTCGTGGCTGCTAGAATTGAAGCAACTGTCTTCATATGTTGTGTAGATATGTTCAGAATCTTTTAGTCTCGTGGCTCTGTTTTTTGTTTACTATTAATGCTCTGAAACGATCTGCTTCTCTTCTCTTTTGTTGAAATATCACTCGTAGACGGCAAAAAAAAGAAAAGAAAAATGAAGAGATGAATCAAATCAAAACCAAAACAAATTGATGCATACTAGTATATTCAGTTATTTATTAAATTTCTATATACGAAACCTAGTTTAAAGTTTAAAACCTACAAAAATATTCACTAAACAACATGTCATGATCTTTTTAATCATATAGTTGTTACAACTTACAACGTTTATGTACAATATTGTTATCTCTCTTTGGATTTGAGAATAACACAAAAGATGTAAATATGTTTCATACTCATTAGTCATAATAGATTTGTAATATATATGAACATTTTGATATGAAATTTTGGCGATATCAAAATCTTTTATTGATAGTTTGAAAGCACCATCATTTTAAAATAAAGAAACCAAAACCATAAAAAAAAAAAAGTAGTAAAATTACCTAGTTTTTTTTTGTTTGTTAATAATTACCAAGTTTAAAAATACTACAACTTCTCATGCAAGTAAACGTTTTAACGTATGGTGCCACTCTCGTAAGACAAGAGGAGTCCAATTTCACAAACCTAGTTAATATATTGAAAAGTTTTTTTTTTTTTTTTGGTTTTATATATTGAAAAGTTGGCATAGTGGAACTAATCTTAAAAACTGTTAATTTGTAATGATGGCACTCCAATCTCAGTTTACCATAATTGGGGCACGATTGATGGAGATAATCGTGGCACAAACTCTTGAGTAATATTGGATATTAAAATCATTGAGAAAAGTAAATGTTAAATGACATAAAGGTGAGAGGTAGACATAAATAAAGGATAGTGACGGGTTGAATAAAATGGATGAAGATTATCTTGATTGAGACTGACTTATGAATGTCGACATTAATCCACATTTCCCCATAGTAGTTTTTCTTTATGTATGTTCACATTGAAAGCAACTTGGAAATCAAAGGATATGCTATGTATAATGTGATTTGGCATGTCTTAAGTAGTCATATTTTTTTAAACTATATATAACTTTCCAGGCGGCTGGGCTCGAGTGGACTTTTTTGAACCAGCAGGAAGGCTCGGAGGCTATACCTTTGGTCTAAGTATTCTTCTAGCTTTGGAACAAGAGCGACTTTGGGATTCTAAGCAAATTATCAGAAGCATTTCATCATGTTCGTCTTTTTTGGAACTTCATGGGAATCATATCAGATGTCTTCTTGTTTCTTTTTCTTTCAAATTTGTTCTACGAATAACTAATGTGGTGAGTGACAGACTAGTTTCTATTCAACCCAAAGATCTGGTTTCTATTTTTCTCCTTGGTTACTACTTCGGCTATTATATCTCTTATCCCTTTTAGAGAGTGTGTGTGTGTGTGTGTAAGTTCTTACGCAAAAAAGTTTTTGTCTCTTCTACTTCTTGTTCTCTCGATGAAAACTTTTCAACTTTGTAAACTCTGTTACATATGGTATAAATCTTAACATTAAAACCAAGAAGAATAAAAACTAATGTGGTGACATATATACTCTCAAGCTTTATATATGTTCTTTGGCTTTAAAAGCTAGCTAATTAATTACTCCAGTAAAATGAAGTTGATGTTAGATCCATTTTCATTCCACATGTACAATACTTTATTGTAAGGCGAAGTAAAAATTCAAAAATTGCCACGAGAAAAAAAAAACAACCGAAAAATGAAATTAAAAGAATATGTTAGGCTTATATGGGCCCTGTGTGTCTCCTGCTTTGGGAGCATAATTCAATCCAAAATTTCACATGCATCAACTAAAATTCCATTTTTTACTTTACTCCACCAAGAATGAAAATTAGATTTGATTTTAGTGGTTAAAAGCAAATGATGCAGTTACGGTGATTAATTATAGATAATACTCCATCTGTTTATAAAAGATTGATGTTTATGAGTAATAAAATACAATGATACGGTATAACAAGTACTACTCCCTTTATTTCATAAAAAAATATTTTTTTAGAGTTTAAAATTTGTTTCATTATTAGTGTTATTTTGGATTTCTAATGTAGATTTTTCGTAAAAATTTTACTTTTATCTCTATTATTTTAATGTAATGACCAAATAAATTTGTTGTCTCCTGTATTAATAAGAGATGAAAAGAGAGAATTTCATTGTTTTCTTAATTTGTGTGTAAAAACTTTAAACAAAACTTATAATAAAACGGAGTATTAAAGTAAACTTTTATTAAAAAACAAGTACTATTAAACTTCTAACTAATTCACGAAATAATGACATAGTTATCTACTTTTAATTTTTTACATTCTTTATAACGAATTTTGTTTTCTTTCAAATTCTTGGTCTTGGAGAGTCATTGTCATTGAAACCTAAATCTTGAGAGGCAGCACTAGCTAGGCAGGAAATCAATTGACATGTATTACTAGTATGGGCGTCATTAATATTAGATTCATGCCTTTAGTTATAGCTAGACAGTAGTTAACTCAAATTCAATTAAGGTTAATTGAAGTCTAAGACTTATGAGTAGTTATGATGAAATGAGAGGTGCGAGTAAAAAAAAGGGGATCGTATGATGTTGTCGGTCTATAAATGATGGAACTCTCAAACTCATTCAACTAATCTCTTTAGATCTTGCCCTACAAGCGAACCAAACCCTATGTGGACCTGACAAATGTTAACATCTCATTGATCATCTTGATAGACTAGCTCATGAATGTACTTCCTTCTTTGAGAAGACGTTGACTTTGACTACTTTTGTAATTTGTAAGTACGTATACTACGTAATTTCTATTTTTGTTGTTGCTTTATGGCAAATGAGGCTATTTACGAAATACTGAATTCAAGTTTTTAAAGATTGATATTCGATAACATCTAAATAGTTTTAGGAGTTAATTTCCCAAGATTCTTTTCACAAACTTATTCTCAATTATTTTTTTAACATAAATTTTACTTTGTTTGTATTCGTATATTTTTTTTGTTTAAACGTCGAATTTAAAGAGTAGGCTCTCTTCTTTTTTTCTATTATGTTTTTGTCTATATGTTAACCATTTTGTATTTTCTTTTATTTGTCTCACAGGGTTAGGTGTGGGCTCTTAATATCCCATGACTTACAAACTATATATAGATCTAGATCTTCCTATATATAACGAATACTTTGATATAAGAGAACTAATCAATTTGATTTTTTTTTTAAGAGACCCGTCGAGTTTACAATTTGATCTTTCAAAATTAGTTTGTGTGTGTGTGTTGCAATGTGTGAATTTAAACCTAGGTGGTGATATATTTATTGATTAAATGTTCATTCATTACCAAAGGTACTATGGATATATTATCTTGGATTGATAGCCTTAAGATCCAAAGTTTTACTCCCTCTGTTACTAATTGATTCTATTTCTAACATTTTCACACATATTAAAAAAATATATATTAAAAATTAATTTTAAATATATTATTTTGTGTGATTAATAATTTTCAATAAATCTAAACTAATAGTATTTAGTTATTTTTTTGAACTTTACAATCTATCATCAACGACTAATAAAAACTACATAGAAAATCTAAAAATTGTATCATTTTGAAACAATTTTTTTTTTCAAAAAATTAGATTAATAAGGAACAAATGGAGTATTTTTAACAACAAAAAACATCCAGTTTTTTTTGTGTGATGTGTTTATCTTTTGAAAACATATTTACTTATCCAAAAACTGAAAATTATTTCAATTTTCAAATTTTATTTAATTTTTTAGTTTGGGTTTGCTTTAACGGTTAAGTTAATCAAAGTTATAACATGTTGACAAAAAAAATGTTTTACTTATTGGCAAAACAAAAAGAAAAGAAAAAAACCTACAAAAAGGAAATAAATCCAACAAAATTTTCCTGGACAAAGTCATTGACAGTATATAGTGGGAAATGAAGTGGCAGTTCTTAGATTCTCAATAACCTTTTATTAAATGTGAAACGGTCATTACTTTTCTTTATGAATTGTTTGGTTACTTTTCTGTTTATAGTCTTAAAGATTCAGTATTTGGTGAGAAACCTATGAGACTCACTATCTCTCTGTTATTATGTAACAAAACAAAAACAAAAGAATTAAAAGAGAAAAAAAAAAAAAAAGACAACTAAAGTCTCATACTTTTAAGTGTTTTCTCATTTCTTTTTTGACTCATTTTGAGATCGAAAGATGATAACTTTTTTCTTTATTCTTCTCCATTCTGCATCGGGATCTTACGGGTTTTTATTGGATTTGTAAATTCCCAAAAAAAAAACACTGTAAAATTCTCAAAGTCGAAACCTTTTCTTTTCGATGTCACCACAATTCACAAACCCTTAATTGAATCCGAGAGAGAAAGAGAAAGATAGAATTTTGATTAATTTAAGTCTGGACCCTGAAGTCCCCACCCAAGCTTCGATGGATCCCAAGAACCTAAATCGACACCAAGTACCAAATTTCTTGAACCCATCACAACCACCACCACGAAATCAGGGCATGGGAGATGTTGTTCTTGCTGCTTCAGACGACAACAAAGACGAGAATCGCAAATCAACTGAGATTAAAGATTTCCAGATCGTGGTTGGTTCCGACAAAGAACCAAACAACAGTAAGAAGTCGCAGACTCAGAATCAGAATCATCAGCTTGGTCCTAAGAGAAGCTCTAACAAAGACAGACACACTAAAGTTGAAGGTAGAGGTCGAAGAATCAGGATGCCTGCTCTTTGTGCAGCTAGGATTTTCCAATTGACTAGAGAATTGGGTCACAAATCAGATGGTGAAACTATCCAGTGGCTACTTCAACAAGCTGAGCCATCGATTATTGCAGCTACGGGTTCAGGAACTATACCTGCCTCTGCTTTAGCTTCAGCTGCAAGCTCTGTCTCTAACCATCATCAAGGTGGGTCTCTTACTGCTGGTTTAATGATCAGTCATGAGTTAGATGGTGGGTCTAGTAGTGGTAGACCATCAAATTGGGGAATTGGTGGTGGTGAAGGAGCTTCTAGGTCTAATTTACCAACTGGGTTATGGCCAAATGTAGCTGGGTTTGGAGCTAATGTTCCAACTACTGGGTTAATGAGTGAAGGATACAGAATTGGGTTTCCTGGGTTTGATTTTTCTGGTGTTGGAGCTATGAGTTTTGCTAACATTTTGGGTGGTGGTGGTGGGAATAATAATCAGATGCCTGGCCTTGAGTTAGGGTTGTCTCAGGAAGGTAATGTTGGGGTTTTGAATCCACAGTCTTTTACTCAGATTTATCATCAGATGGGTCAAGCTCAAGCTCAGGCTCAAGCTCAAGCTCAAGCTCAAGCTCAAGCTCAAGGCAGGGTTCTTCACCATATTCATCATAATGAAGATCATCAGCAAGAGAGTGGTGAGAAAGATGATTCTCAAGGCTCAGGGCGTTAAAAGGATTGGTTTTTATCTTGTGGATTTGAAAAGCTTTTGGCTTTGTGATAAAATTGTTGTAATTTGTACAACCATGGAGAAGATTAGAAAAAAAAGAAAAGGTTAAATATTGAGTGAGAGTGATAATCTATGCTTTATTGAAACCTCTGCAAAAAAAAAAAAGTTCAGCTCAATTTGAGGATGATGATACAAGAGAGTGAAAATCTTCAAACTTTTTTTTGTGTTTGTGACAATTATTTGGGTTGCTTTTGTTTGGACTTGCAGGTGGAGTTTGTTAATACACAGCCAGAGATTTTTTTTGGTTTGGAGTCTTTAAGTTCCAGAGAGGCTTGTTTACTTATTCTGTGTGTTTGTTGCTTTTGAATATCAAGAAACCGGCTTTTCGATAGTGCAATGGTAATGTATACTTATCTTCAAGATTACAGTTTACAATCATGGAAGAAACTATAATAGTTTCACTTGCAATGTCTTCATCTTCTATGGTATTTCCAAAGATCTCTCTCTTTCGCTCGATGTCTCTGAATGAGTGTAAAACACTTAGCTGCATGTTCTGATTCAGTAGCTTCGAGCTTCAATGGAGTTCACAGACACAGTGATGTTAAAGTCCTCTTCTTTGACTCTTACCTGCATTCATGTTATTGCTCTGAGTGATCGAGTTTGTGTGTGATGTTGAAGTTAACCGTAGAAAGGTTTTGAATTTGGTACAAACCCGATTTTGCTGTTGGGACCCAAATAAGCTGTTTTCAGACTCAGTTTATTGCCAAATTCTCCGAGAGTTTTTATTATTTTACTCGTTTCTTTTTAAAGCTTTTTCAAAGATGCCGTAAAAGTTGTTCAAAGAGTCAAAAAGTTAAAATGACTTGTACTCATTTTGACTTGAGTTTGACGGATCAAAAGACAAAAGAAAAAAAAGAGAGGTGAATTGGGTAAATAACCTAAACACTGGAGTCCGTAGAGTTGACTATAAATTGTATAATTCCATTTTTTACACTCATTTTTTAAATAATTGCATCTCGAATGTATAATTCCATTTTTTACACTATAAATTGTACTCTAACGCTACTGTAAAATAGAGTAATGAGAAAAAATAAAGTGATCAATAAAATTATTTTATATATAGAGTAAATCCATTTTTACTCCATTATAGAGTTAGAAATAGAGTAGAGTTAGAGAAAAATTTACTCCAAAATAGAGTTTAGAGTGAAAAATAAAATGGGGTTGAAAATGGTCTGAGTCACAAGTTCGCACAGAAAAAAGAAGCACCGTGAAGTTTGGTAAATAACTTGTGTAAATTACATTGTTATATTAGTTGGGTGGACATTTTGGTTTAAAGTTTAGTTCGGTTTGGTTAATTTGTTTTTAAAAAAACTCTAACCGAACTCAACAAAAAGAACTTTGGTTTCGTTTGTGTTAAGATTGGTTTATGTTCGATTTGGTTTGATTTGGTTCCAATTCGGTTTGATTTTACACAAATGAAAAAATGTACATCTGGAGTTTTTTTTCCCTTGAATATTCAATGTAAATAGTCTTGTTTTAAAAATTGGTTGTCTAATCGCTTAACAGTGTCTTTCTGCAGCAATTTTATCTAATCGGAGTAATTAATTGTTAGACCAATTTATCGCTGATTAATCTCCGTCTAAACCGATTAATTCCTATCTAGCCGATTTTTTTTATTTTTCAAACAAACAAAAAAAAAGTGGTCAAATTTTGTTTTTACACAATTTAACAAAAATTTGGTCCAATTACAAAAAAATCAGCAACAATCAATTTATCTTTATTCGTTCTATGTCTAATCCCTTATTTTAATCCCTAATCGAAACTAAAATACTAAACAAAAAAACCAAAATGCTGATAAAATCGAGAGCAAATCAACCATATTATCAATTGTATATTTGTATTATAAGTTCTTAACATAATTTTCATTTTAAAACACTAAAAATGATTAAAAAAAACTAATATCTCATTAAACTCTATATAATCTTTGATATTTTTGTTAGCCGTTAAATTTACTTTGAACGCTCGACTAGTGCCTAACGATATTTTGAACATGGGTAAATAATAATAGTGTAGCATTACTTCCACACACACTTTTTATTCTGATATTAAACTCATCTTCTCTTACACTCGATGGATCATCACACAATTACACATTAGGCTAACAGATTTCCTAATTAACTATGACTAGAGCTATCGCTATATTCTGGTTATTTATATCAGAAGAGAAAAAAGTTGTGTTCGAAAAGAGTAAATGGCTACTACTAAAATAATGCGGCCTTAATAAGGCCCATGAAGAATCTGTTTCTGTAAACCAAAAGAGTCACCGTTTTTTTATTGACCATTTACACTACGTGACGTTTTTACACAAAGTAAACGACGCACATTCGTTTAGAGAAACAAGGAAACAATATTGAGCTGTTTTGTCGGAAAGAGCAATTTGTTTTTCGATCGCGACCAGTGACCGGAAGAAGTAAAGAACAGTTGATTCTTCGCTTCGGTTCGAAGAGAAGTCTTTGTTTTTGTTCCCGGAGATCAAAAATATCTGATTTATGCAATTTCATTTAAAAATTCTGAGAGAAAACAAATAAATCGGAGAAGATGGACAACAAAAACGTCGTCGTTTGCGACAACGGCACCGGCGTACGTTTCTCTTCTCTCTTTATATCTCTTGCTGTTGTTTCAAACTCCGATCCTTAGATTCCACGAGCTCTTTAGTTAAATCTGATCAATCAAACATTCCATTTCTTGATGGGTTTCGTTAAAAATCTCACCTTTTTTTCTTGTTTGAGTTTGTGTACGATCTAGTTATCTGAAAGTTGCAAAATTTGAAAATTTCATGTCTTTGGAATGTGTAGAATCGTGTTTTTATTGAATCGAAGCTAATTCATGAGATAGCAGAAGTTTGAGTTTCTTGGAATGGGAACAAGTTTATGTTTTTGAGTTTGTAATATCAGATTTATATGTCAATTTCAGTATGTAAAATGTGGATTTGCTGGAGAGAATTTCCCAACATCTGTTTTCCCCTGTGTCGTGGGAAGACCGTTGCTTCGGTATGAAGAATCACTCATGGAGCAGCAAGTCCAGGTTTGTATATATGTGATCTTTCCTCTTACAAAGACAATCAGATATTTACGTAAACATTTGATATCCTTTGATAAAGCTGATATGCATAATTCGATTTCTTATAGTTTTTGTGTTTGTTTCATTTTAGGATATAGTTGTGGGGGAGACTTGTGCTGAGCTTCGGCATCAGTTGGATATAAGTTATCCTGTACACAATGGTATTGTGCAGAATTGGGATGATATGGAACATGTTTGGAATCACGCTTTCTATAAGGAATTGAAAGTAAATTTCTTCTCCTGCTTCTTATGGCAATTTGGTTTTCAGCATTTTCTTTATTATCTTTACTTACTCTTAAACCTTTTGTGTTATTTATCAGATCAATCCACAAGATTGTAAGATTTTGCTCACAGATCCACCTCTTAATCCCTCGAAGAATCGTGAAAAGATGGTATGATCTTTGGTTAAGAGAAACGAAAAATTGCGTTGATGATTGTTGGAGTGATAACTTATTTAATGTTGCGAAACAGATTGAGACAATGTTTGAGAAATACAATTTCGCTGGCGTTTTCATTCAAATCCAAGCCGTTTTGACTCTGTATGCTCAAGGTGCTTATGGAGATTATTGAAGGTTTAGTTCTTTTGTGTGTTTATATAGTCACCTGTTAAAAATATTTATGCGCATTTGTTTGATAACTTTCTTCCGGTGTTGAACTCTTGGTTTCAGGTTTGCTAACTGGTTTAGTTATTGATTCTGGTGATGGTGTTACTCATGTGGTAAGCTACAACAAAATTCTATAATTTTCAGATCGAATTTTGCTAATAGAGCACTTAACCGTCTTTGCCTCACATCTTAGGTTCCTGTTGTCGACGGCTACTCGTTCCCTCATCTTACCAAAAGAATGAATGTAGCTGGCAGACACATAACAGCGTATCTTGTTGATCTCCTTTCTCGACGAGGGTGAGAAGCTGATTCATAAATTCACACGTTGAAGCTTGACTAATATTTTTATGATATTCGAGATCTTTTATATTAGCTAAATAGAAAATTGTTTTCTCAACAGATATGCGATGAATAAAACGGCAGACTTTGAAACAGTTAGGGAAATTAAAGAGAAGCTCTGCTATATAAGGCATGTAAAGCTCTCTTCACAATTTTCCTATAATATCTGAGTAGCAATGCATTGTTACAAGACTAGGAAATAAAAACTATTTGTTTTATCTTTGTTTGCAGTTATGATTACAAGAGAGAGTCTCAGCTTGGGCGTGAGACAACCATTCTTGTTAAGAAGTATACTGTAAGTTCCCTATTCCCATATGAACCTGTAAGTGATGGAAATTTCTAGGGAAAATAGAGGCAATAAATAGGCACTAGCTTACGTTATGCTAATAGGAATCTAAAATCATGATCAGAACCAAATAGATAGCAAATTCTTAGTGAACTTGAGTCCTAAGAGAAAATTGAAGATTCTTTCCATCTTTCCTTTGTTTTTGACAGTTTGTTTCGGATTTTTCATCAGATAGTCGATAAAGTTTCATTCTTCTGCCAATTGTAGCCTCAAAAACTGATATTAGCACCACAATTAATTCTTTTCTGGACTACTAATCCGTTGTATTTTGTACCATGATCAGCTTCCAGATGGGAGGGTCATCAAAGTAGGTACTGAAAGATTCCAAGCACCTGAAGCGCTTTTTACACCGGTAAACCTTAATCGCTCCCTTTGCTAATTTGTCTTTGTGAATATTTTCAACCCTCCAAGAGGCTGATAACAAAACAAAATCTTCCTCAGGAACTCATTGATGTTGAAGGTGATGGAATGGCAGACATGGTTTTCCGCTGTATTCAAGAAATGGATATTGATAACCGCATGATGGTATGTGTGCCTCTCACGCTTGCTTCTTATTTTAGATCCAAATATTTTCTCAAACCCTTTGTTCTTTTTCATAGCTCTACCAACACATAGTTTTAAGCGGAGGAAGCACCATGTACCCTGGATTACCTAGCCGGTTTGTACTTTTCTATTTTGTTTTTTCATAGTCCAACAAGAAGCTCGATGGTTTACATTAAATGTCTTCTGTTCTCTCTTTGTTTCAGTCTTGAGAAAGAGATCCAGGATCGGTATCTCGATACAGTTCTAAAAGGAAACAAAGATGGCTTGAAGGTAAAAATATACCAATGATCACTGTCATTGACTCATTATCTCGGTTTTAAACATTTATTTTCGTTTTTTTTTTATCAATCAGAAACTCAGATTGCGTATCGAAGATCCACCGAGAAGGAAACATATGGTATACCTCGGAGGTGCTGTTCTTGCAGGAATCATGAAGGTAAAAAAAGTTCAATACTTTCTTTGTTTTTCAATTTGAAGTCTGTGAAATGATGTTTAAGAGAATTTGGATTCGATGTTGCAGGATGCACCAGAGTTCTGGATCAATAGAGAGGACTATTTGGAAGAAGGAATTAATTGTTTAAACAAGATGAGTCAAGCTTGAAACTTTCAAAATCAAAACTTTTTTCTTCAAACAATCATGCAATTTTTAAGAACGTTTTAGTATAATTGTGTAAGTTTGTTGCTTGTTTTTGTAGCATTTGGATACTTAAATCCGATTTCACCTGTTCATGATTACATTATGAAGTAAAAATAAATTGTGGTTCTCTCTTCTTAATTTATTTTCATACAAATAGTTTATAACAGATTCGACTGACACAAAAATACAAATCTTGTGTAATAACCAAAGCCAAAGGTCGAGAACAGACGAAAGATATATATAGCAAACACAGAATAACAGAAGAAGCCTATTTCTTGCCACACAAGGCAAGATCCTTCTTGAACGGTCTAAAATTCAAAGAATTGAATCCATAAACACAGGAATTAGACCGTTGAGACTTAAACACGACCTGATCCGCGGTGCTTCTATAGCCAGGAACGTTGCAAGAAGAATCTGAGAAGCTTCTTCTTCCGATCAAACTCGCTTGACAAGAACTCGCGAGACTGTCCACGTCAGCACAATCTAAAGAAGTTATGGTTACTTTGTAAAGTCCGAACTCGTTGGTAGTTCTGTTTGCAGAGAATGTTATCGTCTCTTGCGTTGTTGATGAAGCTGCTTTGATTCTGCAAACTATTCTCACTTCCACACCTGTTTCAAGAAAAGTCAAGAAACAGAGTTTTTGAAAAAAATTAATTTAAAGATCTTCCTTTTGTTATTTAATTACCGGACATGAAGTAACTGTGTTTAGAGAAACTGTTGTTGGAGCAGACATCGCAGTAAACAAAACCCATTACAGTTACTTCTGCATCTGGTTTGGTTGATGAATGTTTTGGAGATAAAGAGTTTACAAACATAAACTGAAGAAGTATAAACGAAAACATTATCAGTAACTTCTTCATTTTGACCAAAACAAGTTTCAAGTTTGCTTTTTGTTTATGTGGTTGATGTAAGAAAGAGACCAAAGGGAACTAGTTTTTAGATAAGAAGAGATGGGAATACAAATAGCTTCAAGGTTCCTTTTTATATACAAAGATTTATGTAAACGTGTCTCTTAACATTTATGGTGAGAACCAAATTCATAGTGGTCCAATCCATCTGGGATTGGAGGCAGAGCCGGCCATAGATGTAAGTGGACCAAGCATGTATCACTAGATGAGTGGGTTAATTACAACTATTGTGGTGTGTAGTTGGTGGAGAGTTTAACATTTTTCTGCTTTATTTACAAATTTTTGTCTTAATTCACTAAAGTAAATGACTTATGAAAATACTTTTGTTTGTAGTCTATATATTGGTTCTAGTTGAGGGACTAAGATTCAAATTCTTCCACTAAAATTTTGATTATGGATGGCCAATGTAGATGTCTTAAAATGATACCGCATATATTTGAATCCATGGTTATAAAAGATCATTGAGGTTGAGGACAATTAGAGAGAAAGTGATGGGGGAACAAAGAGACGCATTAGGAGTGAAGATTATAAATGAGAGGAGAGGAATAGAATTTAAGGCAAAAGCAGAGAAGATACTGGAAAGACACTGAGTGAAAGTGAAGGTTATGAATGAGAGAATTAAGTGGAATATAGTGTAGGGACAAGTGAGAAGTTAGGTAAGAGGACATTTATTGAAATCTCATGCTCTTTGTTTCTTTTAGGGTTTTGTATCTAAATCCCAAAAATTGGTTATATGGGAAAATGGAAAGTGGAGAGAAAGGTAATGCCACTTATAATGTATGGACCATGAGCATTACCTAAGTGTTTGTAACTCGAGAACCAAAACTGAGATATTTTGAAACCGGATTGGATATTAATTTAGAATTGTTGGCTGGTCCGACCGGTCCAACCAATCCAACCGGTCAACGAGGATAAATGAAAACACATTCCTAATTAGATTTTAAATATCCATCTTTAATTGGAAAAATATAAACAAATGTAGAAAGAGCCATAAATTAAATCTCTAAAGTGATTTCAAGGTGATAACATACTATACTAGGTAATATCACTAATTTTTCAATTAGATGATTTTGGGCTTAACTAAAATCACTTTAGAGATTTATATAGATTAGCGATGGACAGAAAATTTTGTGTGGATACAGTTTTGGGAGGCTCAGGATAGATAAAAAAACAGGTCTAGGGTGAACTATATAGATTAACACAAAAACCATAAAATATATGTTAAAAGAGATGCTAGAAATCATGATACCAGAAAAAAAAGAGGAGAAAAGTCTCATCTTTATAAAAGATGTTCCGAATAAGAGTTGTTCATCAACAATGCACAAGAAACAACTTCAATAGACCAGCTTTACTGCGCCATTGATGAAACTTTCTTTGAACTTGTTGTGACAAAAATATAGAATCCGAAAAATGGTAGTTTATGTCTTTTCAGAGTCTTCTAACAAAAACCAAGAGATAAGCTAAAAACTCAACTCTCTCAGATTTTAGATTTTGTCTTGTTCTTCTCACATTATGGTACAGCAGCAAAGGCAACTCGTTGGAGCTTCTTGCGCTCTGGTTTTCCTCTCTGTAAGAAAAGAAAAAACAATGATATTAGGAGTTTTATCTTTCAAGAATACATAAAGCTCTTAAGCTATTCAATTCCACAAACAAGATTTACAAAGATAAAATAAAAAAATGTGGGTAAAGAAACAAGACCTGGCTTTGCTTTTGGAGATGGTTGCACGACAACATGCATTGTGATGACGGAATCAAGGAGATCATCATCAAATGGAGTTTTGCACTGTGCAACAGTTTTACCGTTCTCCAAAATCCTCCCAGCATTGATCAACTTGATCTCACTAACTGAATTTGGAACAATGTTCTTGTCTACACATTCAAAACCACCAAATTCAATTAGTCAATATGAAACAAAATGTGACAAATGAAAGACATTGTTGAATGCACAAGAGTAAGAACTATTAAACAGAATCAGAATTGTATACATCCTATAGTCTCTTAACGAGATTAAGATAACTTGGTTTTTCTAATTCTAGTTTAAGATAAGTGATTAGCAATACGATCAGATCCTATTAGTCTAAACTTTGTTAATCAAGCCACACAAGTGAAGACACTAAAGAGCAAATCTAAAGCATTAAAGTGGTCACCTTGAGGCCATTCAGAGACAATTCTCTCCTTGAGCATTGACACTGTAGCGGTTGGAGGGTACTGAAACGGTCCAATATCTGAACCGTCAAATAACCGGA
>CM051380.1:4923898-4948898 GCA_028015245.1 Cardamine occulta | reverse complement strand
ATTTAAGCTCAACCAAATCTCCCTCCGACATTTTGATTTTCTCTTTCCCCCGAAAACAAAACTGTCACGAGATTTCAAACAATTCACCCAAATGAAATGATCAAAAACTAAAGGATCGATTATGAAATTTCAGTAAATATCGAAATCAAGAGCAAAAGAATAAAAATGTATCAGAGCCAATAAGGACAAGAAGAATGGCGTAAAGATCAAAACTTTGAAACTCATCTCAACGAACCTAATGTCTCTGACAGTACAAGACACAAATGTTACCTGGTGTCGAAGTTGGTTGTCAAGCAAACAATATCAGAAGAGATTGGGAGAGATCTGTTCTGTGAGTTTGGTAGGGGTGGCGTCTCAAGAGTGAAAGAATCAGAGAAGTAGGTGAAGAATCCTTAAGAGAGTTTATATAAGACCTAATCTCAAAGTTTTAGTGGCTAATCTATCTGCTTCTCTGCCTCTCAAAATTTGTCTGATATGTCTTTCCTCAGGATTGCCGCGTGTTACAGGGAAATCTCTGACGAGTAGAAATAGATAAGAGACAAGAAAAATGTGGAAAGTATCATTCTTTTTAAGTCATAAGGACAAAAAAGTAACTCTTGTCGGGGTTTTGACCAGAAGACTAAAAAACAAAGAGCTTAAAAACTTGGTCCAACCTGACTTAACTTTTCAAGTCACCTCCCATGTAAAAGGAAGGTTCTTTAATGTTTTACAGAGATGAAGACTTTTTTAGTTAGAAGGTACGCACAATTAGAACACACTTCAAGAACGAAAAATCAAATCCTAATCAAACCTCCATTAAAACTATATTTAACAAAGAACCAAAAAAAAGGTGAGTTTTTTTTTTTTTTTGCTATACGAAACCCTACAAACAGATTTTGTACTCTACTGTCGAGTAACAGGAGTTATAGGCACTGATGATGAGTTAATGCCATAGAAACCATCTTGTCCTTGAAACTTCTGGTATGAATTCTCTGATGGAGCAGAGGTTGTTGATAGTGGAGTTAGCCCAGGAACCCAAGGACCTGGTTGTTGTTGCTGATGTGTGGTTGGAGAAGTGGTTGATATGGTGTAGTTGAATGGTGTGAGGTTTACAGGACCAGGAGGTTGTAATGGTTGCAAGAACTGAGGTTGAAGCTGGAACTGTGGTGGTGGTGGAGGTGGAAGCAGTGATGGAGCAGTGGTGGAGGATATTGTTGCAGCGTTCTGTTGGAGATAGGACTGGTCTTGGTTTTGAAGCTTAGGTCTTTTCTCTGGTGGGTAATCGACAGATGATGAAGTTTCTGTTACAGCAGGTGTGTTGTTGTTTCCCATGATTCCTTCAGAGGCTAAGGAGGAGAGAACATATGAGAGCATCTCGGCTGAGGAAGTTGATGCGGTTAGCTTAGCTACCACTGCGGCGGCTGCGGTTTTTCTTGGGTCTTTCACTAATTGAGATTGGTTTGAAGCAAACATAACCGGTGCAGATTGTTCCACATCGCTGTGCGTGAAGCTTTGTGGTGCTGCTGCAGCAGAAGAAACATTGATGGCTTCTTTTGACTCTTCTTCTTTTGTAGTAGGAGGCTGTGAACTATCACCATGGTCTAGAAGCTGTCTGCAGAGATCACCAGTTCGATCTGCTTGAAACCGAGCAATCTGAAATCATCGCATGATGGATATCAATTTAACTAAGTAGCATAAAGAGAAGGCAACATTTAGCTTTGAAAAACCTACTAAGAAGATCCCTTTCTAGATTTGGGTCTATCTTCTTTGAACAAACTCACTAAACCAGGTTAAAAACTAGACCCGCATGACTCAAAGAGTATTACTGATAACATTGTGATGTATTGTGTGAATTGAAATGTATACAATGTGTGAAGAGCGGAAATCACATTTGTAGGAAGAATTCAAACCTGAAGGTGGTTACGCACTTGCTCCAGCTTGAGTTCCTGGACAAAAACAAAAACAAGGTGAGGTTTTTGGCAGGAGCAATTAAAGATGATTTTTCTGTAAGTTGTATAAATGTAAACCTGTTCTTGTAAAGCTTCTCTCAAATGATAAACAAGACTTGCTCTGGATGTCTCCATTGCCCCTAGCTGTTCGATGCAGCCTCTCAGTATGGCATGCTGTCCCTGCACCTCCTTTACCACTGCAGGCCCAGGGGTGTGTCCTGTTCAAAGCAACACTCAAGTCGTAAGATAGTGAAAAAAACTTCATATGATGGGTTGATGCTTGGACAAAAATTGACCTTTTTTTTCTTAAAAGTAAAGAAGAGTTATATATTATCCACAAGCATTTAATATACAGACAGTTACCAGCAATCAGAACTGTAGTAAATGTTCTTTGGGGATTTTAAATATGTGGATTCTCTTACTAATGGTAGGAGTAAGTTCTGCATTAAATGATTTGACACAAAGATAGATTGCATATTCCTAGCAAATGATAAGAGCCACCACATAATAAGGATGATTTCAAAAACAAAACTACGTGGAAACACAAGCGAGGAGCACAGTGTAATAAGAATCAGAAGTGTGGTGGTGTATTAAGATCGCTAAGCGGCTTTTAAGATTCTGGTTTTATATACAAAGGACATGAGGTAAAAGATAGACAAAATGAGTTGAGTTCTTAGAACAAACTAATGTTGAGATCTGCAGCTACGTAGCTTGTCACTTGATAAGAAAAGAACCAAGTCAATATATTTGGAGAATTGTAGCAGCCAATGGACGATGATACCTGAACTAAGATCTTTCTCAACCTCCTGTGCTGCTTTCTCAAGGTAACCAGCAGCATTAGTACATTTTCCAACAATAGCATCCTCATCATTGTGAATGCCGTGAAGAGCTTCAACAGCAGACACTACTTTCTCCAGTGTGGTTCCATTTGCCTGTTTCTGTTGAACAGACTGAACAAATAACAGACTTGATCATCCTGCTAGTCTGGAAGAACTCTAACGTGGTAAACAGTGGACCTTACTGACAAATGAACTCAGATGGTAAGAAAATGCTTCATTAAAAAACTTTGACTTACAAGGTTAAGTGGCACGAGAGCTCCGATTCTGGTTCCATTTTCAGGCTTTCCAAGAAACTCTTCTTTGAGAATTTGTCCACGGGATCCAAAAACCTTCCTTTCTTCCCATATATTAACCTTGAAGAGAAAATTACGATAATTAGCACTTAGCAGTGCAGTTCTAATGTCAAATTCAGAAAATCATTGCCATAACTGAAATTTTGCATGTTCATTAAAGTCTTCAAGGAAATATTTAGAGAACGTTAATTAACTTCACGTACCAATCGACGTGCAGATTTTCTTCCAAAGTCATCACCATTATCAACCACATCACGAAGAGCATCAGGGAGTACTTTCCAGAACTCACCTACAAACTCAGAACCCTTTCGCCTACTATTCTGCAAGATATCATTCGCAAGGTACAAGTATGCCAAACGCTGCTCACGTGGGGCACAGTGAAACTGCCTGCCCCATGTTTCCACAACATGTTTTGCCTTGTTCATGTGAAAGATACACCAATGTGATAAAGCTGTATATTGTCAAGGAAACGATACACCAGAATAGCATACAAGGCAAGGGCAAAAGAATACAATACATGTGACTAAGCAAAGGGAAACTATTTTACGATAAAAGCACGTTGGGAGAGCTTAGAAAACTATCTGTGATCTACACTATTATATTAGACACCAAAATAACAGAAACTCAAAATCGGTATCAACTACAGCTCCAGCAAAAATTTAGAGAAAATCCTGGGGAATTAACTATACACTGCTTGAGAAGAACATATCAATACTTTCATCTTTTACCATTGTTTCTCATTTACTTAGATACCAATTCTATTTAGTCTTTTCAAAGCACCAATTTAACTACAGAAACCAATGAAATCACAACCAAAACCAGATATACCAGAAACCGATATACAAAAAAGAAGTAAATACAACAAAAGGATACTCTCAATGCTTGCTTGAGAACTGTTGAGCTTGGCAAGCTTCTCAACCAATATCTGAGCGTTAAATGAACTACCCATTGCTTCAATTCAACACAACTCCTTCACAAGTCTACAGAGAAAACAAATAAGAAACAAGTCAAAACCCTAAAATTCATCAAAATCGAAGCAATTGGAAAATAAATAAAAAAGGTTGAAACTTTTGAATCATCATCACTAACAATTGAGAATCACAAAGCGAAAAGACGATTCAATGGCTAATAAACTATCGAAAAAAAGCTTAAGACTTTCCAGTACACAATCCACTCATAAGACTAAGCGAGAACTAGATAGTAGCGATAGAGATCAAAAACTACTATAAATCCTAATGTGAGAGACCTATTTCAGTAGAAAGCAAATACGAAAACAACGAGCGCGAAGAGGAAATTACATAGAGAATCAATCAGAAGGAATTGAGGATAACATATCAGTGAAACCAGGAGGGGCAATGATGAAAAAAGGAAAAAAATCTGGGTGAATCAAAACGACGCCGTTCTCCGATAATTTCTACGAAATGCCGCCGGCGAAGTTTTTTGAGCAGTTTGGGAATTTGGAAATGATCCTCGTCGTGGTTAGGTGTTGATGAACCACCGGAAGATTTCTTATTTCTTTATGGGCTTACTTCTCATTATTGGGCCCAAGCCCATATATTTGTATAAAACGACGGCGTTAAACTGTTATTGGTTTACAGATTTTTTTTTAACTTTTAATAAATATTGTGTTATTAGTTTGATAAGTTTCAAATTGTATTCAAAATCTTATTTTACTTGGAGAGTTCAATTTTCATTGATTACGTAATTGAATTAAAATCTAATTTTTCTATGTTCCAATTTATTAGATTTTTAGGTTTTTTTTCTTGTTTCATTTAAAAAGATTTTAAAGTGAAAACAAAATTTAGTTGTATCATTTATTGCTTGAGAATAGGTTTTGTGATCGAGGTCTTAACCGATAACTCTCTAACATCTATATCTTCGTTCGGTGTTATAGTGCCCCAATACTTGCTAGGAACATTGGGTCGTGGAGCATCGATGCTGCCTGATAACTTGAATATAAACCATACACCATCAATACATTCCGGCGAGTTTGTTGGAACCGAAGATCATGTGGCAGACAGACATGAATTCTTTGTCAAGTTCATAATCCATAGCAGCGTTTAACTATTACAATCAAAATAGCATGTTCTCTGATTTGCCAAATCATGACTTTAACAAAACTAAAACACACAATTCAAGGTGTCTAAGATTAGGTGCTGAAATATCTAAACATATAACAAATCGATCATCCCAAATTTGTCTTTAGAAAGTAGAGATCACCGTGCTCTTGGTCATTCTCAATCTCTGTGTTTCTGGTGATTGTGATTGCCATTGTGAAACTGGGATCATAGGGGAGTGCCATCTGCAATTACTTAACCCTGAAAGGTTCAATAATACATTATGAGTGTGAAGAGAAAATGGAAAGAACATTAACAAGGGAATCAAAGTGAACCTATTTTCACAAAGTTTATTGTTCAAAGGCATTAACGAAAGACAAGAAAAGCAAGAGAGCTTTGGAGACCTTTGCTTCCAAATTAGATCAAGGAAATAGCAAAAAGAAGACATTTTTTTATCAATGACAAAAAAACATATCGCTGACTTTGTGGCTAAATCGAACCAATCTAATAGCTTTTTTACCAAAGGAGGATTAAACGCTAAAACCTAACTAAAAGCTCCTCACTAATCCCACTGAAAAAGGCAATGCACAAGCAAAATCTGTAACAAACCAAAGCAAGCTAAACAAATCCCAACTTAGAAAAAAAAAACTTAAAAAGTAACACAGAAGCAGAATCAGTAATAAACCAAAGGAAGCTAAGGGAATCTAAACATTTAGTATTTATAATACACAAGACGAAATACCCTAGAGAAGATAGGACAGATGTCGTCATCCTATGACATCAAGCGTATCAAGCTTTCATCACCTCTGCTCTGTGTTTGTTTCTTGTCGTTTTCCAACTTTGAAGAAGACCGTTGTGCCTTAGACGACGTCGCTTCATCATTGGGCTTCATCTTTAGTTGGCCCAAGTTTCTCTTTTCTTCATTAGACCCACTTTGTGAAACAACAACGATGTCGCAAACAATAATTTTCTACGGCTCTCTCGTAAATCAAAACCAAAGTTATGTAGTTTTCATTCACGACATAACACAAGAAATCGTTTTTTTTTTAATGGGTCGGGATGGGTGGGGTTAGTTTCGGGTCGGGTGGGCAAACACAATTTTTGAAACGCATTTTAGTAAATTAAACGTAAAACAGAGTTAATTAAATTTTTGGAATGAAAAGTATGGGTGGTTTAGTGATGAACTTTATAAATTGGGGGGGGGGGATTAGTGATGATCTTAAAAGTTTGGGGGGTTTAAGAGTGGAATTGAATTGTAAAGGGGGGTCTATCAAAGTCAACCCTTTAAGCTATTGCTTGCAAAATATATTGATTGGGCATCCATTGTTACGAAAATGGAATAGAATCCTCTTTAAAACCGTACTTTCTCTCTATAACATCATTACTTGTTCATGAGGTTCATTATTGTTTTGGGTATTTACAGAATTATTTCTGTTTAGAGACCCCCGGAAGTTTTAAGATCCGCAAATCTCATTATTGGGTCCAAATCTTTATATTTACTAAAAACGACTTCGTACGAGCCTGTTGGGCTATTTATTAAGCCCATTCAAGTGTTAAAATGACGCCGTTGAAGTAGTTTAACGGCCACCGACAAGAACGAATCAAAACGATGACGTGTCGATCGCATCCAAAGCTCTGTGATGAAACTGAACACACCACTTGTTTCTTTGAGTTTGCTCGATGGAGAAGAAGAAACAATGAAGAAGAGATGAAACGCGTCGGAACAAGAAGAAAGCGATTGTTCGGGAGAAAGATTCTCTTAACTTCTTTGATTTTCTTTATCGGCTTCGCTTTGTTATTGCTCACGCTCCGTTCCGTGGATCCTAATTCATCTTTCATCGATGACGACAACGACGACGCCGTTTCCGAATCAGAGGAAACTACGAAATGGAGCAATTCTTCGATCGGAGAATATAATCTCGACGGAGGTAGGCTTTGCGCGACGGTAGAGGAAATGGGAAACGAGTTCGATGGTGGTGGTTTTGTAGATCAAAGCCTCAGAGTTCGTGATATTATCCGACGCCATTTTCTTGTCAATGGTGAGAATATTCAATTATTTCAAGATTCTTATGTGTTCTTTCGAAGTAAGATGAATAGTGTTTTGGCTAATTTCATTGAATTAACGATAGTTCTTGATGTGAATGTAAATGATTCTTGTGGTTTCTAGGAGCTTCAGCGATTCGTGACTTACCTCCAGAGAAATTTTGTAGACATGGTTATGTTCTTGGTAAAACAGCAGAAGCTGGTTTTGGAAACGAAATGTACAAGATCTTAACTTCAGCTGCATTGAGTATAATGTTGAACAGATCCTTAATCATTGGCCAGACCAGGCATATATTGGTTCTTTCTCAATCCTTTTTCTCTATTTCTTGACAACTGTTGTAGCTTTTGTATGATTTGTGTTGTTTATATCTTTCTCTATGCTTTTGTTTTGTTCTCAGGGGGAAATATCCTTTTGGTGATTACATTGCTTACTCCAATGATACATTTACCTTGAATGAAGTGAAGCATCTATGGCGACAAAAAGGTTGCGTGAAAAAATACGGAAAGCGGCTTGTAATGAGATTGGATGATTTCGAGAAACCGAATAAGAGTAATGTCTTATGCAGTAATTGGAAGAAATGGGATGAAGCTATTATATGGTCAGTCAGATAATATACAAGATTGTGAAACCTTTTTGTCAAGTTATAATCATTACTTAGCTGACTATATATGGTTTTCAGGTTTCAAGGCACTACAGATGCTGTGGCAGCTCAGTTTTTCCTAAAGAATGTGCATCCAGAGATGAGAGCTGCGGCGTCTGAGCTATTCGGAGAGAAAGGAAACTCGGCGCCACGAGCTAATGTGTTCGGAGAGTTGATGATGAGTCTTATATCTCCTACGAAAGATGTGAAAGAAGCTGTTGACTGGGTTCTACTAAAGACTGGAGAACCTGATATTTCATTGCACATGAGAATGTTAATGAGCAAGTATGTTAAAATGTGTATCTAGCTCTGTTTGTTTTGGTATCTGGCTAACTAAATCGTCCTTTTCGTGATTTTTTCCAGGTCGGTTAGACCTCTCCGTGCAGCGATGAACTGCCTAGGGAAAGCTATTAACAGACTTGGTGTATCGAAACCGAGAGTTGTTATAGTGTCTGACACGCCATCTGTAGTGAAAGCTATTGAACCAAATATGAGCGCGATTGCTGAGGTATCAATGATCTTGTACAACTTGCACTCGCTCTTATCTTGGTAACAAATTCTTCGATTTCATTTGCGGTGAACTAAATCAGTTGCAATGGTTTTGCAGGTTCTACATTTTGATTATAAGCTTTTCCGAGGTGGTATCGCGCAGCGTGGCCGCGGATTACCAATGTTAGATTTCAGAATAAAGGATTGGGGTCCTGCACCAAGATGGGTTGCATTTGTAGATTTCTTCCTTGCATGCCGCGCGAAATACGCGGTGATCTCTGGTGCTAACAGGCGTGTCGGGACTACTTACGCTCAGTTGGTTGCTGCATTAGCTGCTGCGAATAGTCTCAGTTAAGATCTTTATTTTAGTTTCCACACTTGTTTTGTTTTCTTTGCATCCCTTAGTTTGTCATTTGACTGGTTATATAATTCACAGACGATGGTTTGAGGAACTCGAGCTTTGCGTTCCTGAGTAGTTTCCAGAGCAATTTGTTAGCAGACGGTTTGAAGAACCAGGTGGGTTGGGGACATGTTTGGAACCGATATGCTGGACCGTTGAGCTGTCCGAAACAGCCAAACCAATGCGCCTTCACGCCGCTTGCACCTCCTGGTTGGTGGGACGGTTTATGGCAATCTCCCATCCCACGGGACACTCGTAGGCTTGCGGCTTTCGGCATTGAGCTTTCCGGGTTTGGTACGGTTAATGAAGACCGGTTCCATGCTTATTGTAGCACCAAGAAAGAGTACTTAAACACTGTAACAATTGTTTAATAACTTCTTAATATTACTTTGGTCTTGGTTTAATGTAGTCACTGGTTTAATTACTCAACTTCCCTTCTTGAATTGAAATGGCCATGCTAGTAACTTGTAAACAACCGGACGCAAACCGAACTAAGCAAACCGAAATCTAGTAAACCGGCCTTTCTCAGTCTGTTTTCCCTTCCTGAATTGTACCGGCCTTTTTACCATGTCTAAATAACTAGACCCAAACCGAATTAGTTAAACCGAAATCTAGTAAACAGCTCATAGATAAGAATTTTGGTGTTATAATTAGGATTTAGAAACAAAGTGGATTAAAGATAAGTTCTTAGGTGCTAAGAGAGGAATAAAGCTGTGTTGTCAGACATTAAAGATGGAACTTTATCTCGTGGATCAAACTTTTCCTGAATTGTGAAACTTCAGTTTACTAGCAGTTGTAGAATGATATCTTCATTATTTAATATTTATGCTTTTCAAAAACCGCGCTCACCGAACTAATTTCATAAGATTCAAGATACTAAACTTTGTGTTTCTTATTGACTCTTTATCCCAACTTAACGTTTACAATGCATCAAACTCTCAAACCCTAATAATAAAGATTTGTTTAAGGGATCTCCTAACTCTCCGGTAACAATTCATCACGTTTGTCATCAACTTCACAAGTACAAACACAACTAACTCTATGCGCTCTATTTATAGCTATTTTCTTCTGTTGTGATTTCTAGCCACTTTTCTTACCTTCTCTTGCACTGTAAGCAAGCTCAGAAACAACTAAAGACATGTCTCATACCCTCTCTTTCATCTTCTTATGACTTATCAGATCAACATCCATATGGACCATATGTCATGTGATTCTTCATTTGATTAGGAAGGTCCTTACCAAACATCAACTATATATGATTTTGAGATATATATGTATTTCTTATCTTGATGTCTTTCTGTAATTCCTGAGGATATCTAAAATAGTTCTGCATTGTGTCTCTTCTGCTTTACATAAGAAAACCTTATCATATGAAAATAGGCTATTAATTGGTGGACTTCCGTGAACTACATTAATTCATGTTAATAAAATTTCAGTCACTCCTTTCCATAGGTTATTTACCAAAATTTGTCTGCATTGAACAAATAGATAGGAATAAGTCCGTTTTGCAAATAAAATGTGGCATTTGGATTGTCCATTCATCAAAACATGATACATGTTTTCAAATGCTCTAAAACAAAAGTGAAATGTGTCTTCGAATTAGGTTTAGGGAGAACCGTTTTCAGTATCAGAATTTAATATTTTCCTAAAGTTTTTTTTTGTCGGTAACTTGTCTCCTTAACCTAACCGAAAATAGAATTTAATTTTTTTTCTCTTTGTAGAGTATTTCAGTTCAATTAGTTAACTAGGTTGTAGTTTAGTTTAGCTAATGAACACACGAAATTAACGAGTTATCCTCAAACTAGAGAGTACGTCTCGTGTGAGCCGAGCTCACAAACATTCATTAAAGCACTTATAAATTGTTGTTACAAACTCTCTCTTACGTCTCTCTCTCACTCACCACCTTTGTGTTTATCCCGTGACAAGTACCTTACAAAGAAGAGTGAAAAGTGAAGCTGTGCCTTGCAAGCATAACCCCAACTCCCAAACCCTTAAGAACTAGAATTTATTATGCGAGCGTATATTAAAGCACAAAAAAACTCCTAATTTCTGTTTAAAATAATTTAAAGAGATTCATAAAAGATGTAAATGCCACTAATCTTACAACTCAACTCATGTTGCATGGACTTCTTTGCCTAAAATTTTCCATTCTCTAAGATCTTTTCATTTTGAGTACAAGGCATATACTTTTGTTTTTCGTTTAACGTCTTGTTTTATTAATAAGAAGAGTTTAATTACATGATCGTGAAAACAGAGCAATAGGAGGATAGTAAAACGTTTTAGAGGATAGTAAAATGTTGACTACCGGCAGATTTTGCTAATTTATCTGCTATAATATTATATATATTCTTTTGAAGTCATCGAAAATCAGATTTTTACGGATATCGGTGATGAACGCATGTGATTATGTTTTGTGGGATATCATCATACAGAACTTAGCAATTGCCTTCCCTGATTACACGCATGTATCCTTGGAACCATGACGATTGAATTGCATGGAGGAGATCAATTCATTAGGCTTTCAAGTGGTGATGAGGCTTGCTTTAGTTGTGATTTTCCCGCAAGTCGGTAAAAACCACTATCATCTCGAACTATATCCACCCAGCACCATATACTTTTGTTACTTAAACGTTTTATCTAACAAAATTTTGCACTAAGACCACCATACTTTTTCTAATTGAATTCCCAAAACGTTGGTAAACAAATATTGTCTCTACATATGCTTTTAACTTCTAAGGGATTTTCTAAACGTGCATGACAAAAAAATTACCGTTTAGTTTTCGTTCTGTAACATATTTTATTACAATCATATTCATATCTTTCAAAATAACCATACGAAAATTTAATATACACATATTTAACGCACAAAAAACACCTAATTTCCATTAAAATAATTTTTAAATTCACAAACCAATAGATTTCACACAATAAATCATTGTGGATACAAAGGATAAGCTTCCTAAAAAAAGTTAATATTCTAGATATTACCCTCAAATAATAATTTTTTTTCTATCTTATGCATTTAGCTATATGTAAATCTACTATATACGCTCATATTTAACGCTCGAAAACACCTAATTATTTCCACTTAAAAATAATTTAAATTCACAAACCAGTATGTATCATCATATCACACAATAATTTAAATTCATATCACACAATAAATCATTGTGGGAACACAAAGGATTATTTTCCTAAGTTAAGCTGTAGATATTAGTTAACTGTAGAACAAAAAATTATTTCCTATCTTATGAACTTAATGTACCATTGGTGTAACGTAATACCCCATGCTTTCGTCTTAAGGATTACGTGTCTTTCCTTCCTCATCACAAAAACCCTTCAAATCTTCGATTTCCCTTTTTTATTAATCTTATCTAATCCCCCAAATTATAAGATAAACCTTCGTTTAAATTAATCTAAAATATCTTTCCTTTCGATATCTGAAACCTTCGTTTTTGTTCTTCTTCTGAGTTACACCTCATAAAGTTGTCTTCTTTTTCGTAAATATTTCATAAATTTGACCCAGAATTGTTCCTCAAATTTTGAATCTTTTGATCGTGTTCATGTTCTTCTGATTCCTTAATCAATTTGACACCTTCGAAATTTTCATCTTTTGGGGCAATTTGCGATTCTTAGAAAAAAACCATATAATTCTCTGTCATTGGCTCTGATTACATTGTGGTTCTGACAAACCAAGAGAGTGCATGTGTGTATGTGTGTGAATTTTCGACAAATAAAACAAAGATCCTGTTTTTACTTTTTCCTGACATTGATTCCAGAAAATATGTTTCCTTGCCTTTGTTTCTGGCCGAAACCGACAACAATGGAGAATAAGAGTCTCAAAGACAAACGTGCCAAGTCTTCGTCTTCAGGTTTACTCTCACTTCCTTTGATCCTTTTCATCATTAAATCTTAGTAATTAATCTTAAGATTAGTCAATCTTTGATATCAGTTATTAGTAAATCCTGCTCGGTACGTAATCTCCCTTTTGTTCTAATTAACTTGTTAAGTATGCAATTTTGGTGTTGTGATTAGGTTATGTAACTCTGTACGGAACATAAAAATCTTCGGTTAGGATTTTGTTTTTTACATAGTTCAAAGATTTGTTTATTTGGTTGATCAATGTGTCTAATCCACTTGATATAAGAACATTTGATTCATTTACTCATTGTGTTGTTTTGTTTTTCTGTAGCCAAACAAGCCATAGCTTCATCATCAGCTTCAGAAACACGGCAAGTTTCTGATATACGAGGCCATAGTTTCACATTTCGAGAACTCGCCACCGCGACAAACAACTTCAAGATAGAATCTTTGATTGGAAGAGGTGGATTTGGGGGTGTATACAAAGGAAGGTTAGAGAGTATTGGACAGGTAATTAAAAAAAAAATCTATAACCTTTAATAGTTTCTCTTGTTTGTTGTAAAACTGTGAAAATATCTCTGAAACGTTTGGTTTCGTTGTTGGTTTTATTTCAAGAATGTGGCTGTTAAAATGCTTGATAAGTCTGGTCCTCAAGGAGACAAAGAGTTTCTTGTGGAAGTCCTTATGCTTTCACTCTTGGACCATGAAAACCTCGTGATATTGTTCGGTTATTGCGCTGAAGGCGATCAAAGACTCCTTGTCTACAAATACATGCCTCTTGGATCTGTGGATGATCATCTTCACGGTAAAAAAACTACACCTCAAACAAGAAAGTCAAGAGATAGATTTTGATTAAGTTTACATTTTGAAATGTGTTTTTATGTTTTTGTTTTTGGTCAGATCTTGGAAGTGATCAAGAAGCTTTAGATTGGAGCACGAGGATGAAGATAGCTGCAGGAGCAGCTAAAGGGTTAGAGTATCTTCACAATGTAGCAAACCCACCTGTGATCTATAGAGATCTGAAGACTGCAAACATATTGCTGGATCATGGATACAAGCCGAAGCTCTCAGATTTTGGACTTGCCAAGTTTGGTCCGGGAGATAACAAGTCTCATGTCTCTACTAGAGTTATGGGAACTCACGGGTATTGCGCACCAGAGTACGCGATTAGTGGGAAGCTGACCTTGAAATCTGACATTTATAACTTTGGAGTTGTGATGTTGGAGCTTATCACTGGACGTAAAGCTCTTCTGGACTCAAGTGATAGCGTTGGTCCAAGTGGCTTTCTTGTTAATTGGGTAATGCTTCGAATCTCATTTTGATTACTTTTTTCCTATGATAATTTATGATCCTTAATGATCTGTGATACGTATTAGTTAATGTTTGTTTTATGTGTTTCTTTTCTTAAAAGGTACACTCCTTATACATGGGAAAGGAGATAATGAAGATTGTAGATCCAAAGCTATATAAAGAAGATCATGTCATGAAAGCAACTCTGACAAGAGCTCTTGAAGTGGCGTTTATGTGTTTGAGAGAAGATGCATACGCTAGACCATCGATCAGCGAGGTAGTTCAAGCTCTAGATTACATTGTTAAGCGCACATCGAGCAAGAAGAAGAGCATTGATCTTGGAAGAGGAGTATATATGGAGGAGAAGAAGAGGATGTTGAATGTTAATGAAGAAGAAGAAGAAGTTGAAGCTCTTGAGAGAAAGAGAGCCGTTGCTGAAGCTAAGTCTTGGGCTATTAAATCGAGGCATAACAATAAGCCACCATCCTCAGTTCTTAAGAGTGTTGAAATTGAAGAAGTGTTTTAAATGCTTCTTTTTTTCTTAAAGTTAGACATTTTTTAAAACCTTTTCTTACCTTAATTTTTTAAAATCTTTAGTCCTCCGTTTATGGTAGCCATGGCTCATTGGGTCATCTTGATTTATTATCCTAGTGGAGGGAAAATGGTCGATTTTGACCCGAACTATTTTCAAAGTAACATTTCATACATATACAATCATATGGTGTTTATATATATCCAAATCACAAAAAAATTCAAATTTCTGTGACCTAGACTCAAACCCGCGACCTTTGACTTTTTAAGACTTGCCAATAACTGGATGACTACAATCATCGTACAAGAACATATCAAACTTTAAAATTTATAAACGTTAAAATCGATTTTCTAGCTTTTTCAAAAAATTGGTGCACCCTAAACTGGATCTCGCAATCTCTTTAATGTTTTGCATGTCATTTACCAATTGATCTATTTAATGTTTCGCATCAATTAATCCAAACTTTAAATATATAAACATAACTAAAGCAACCAATCAAATAAAATAAACCCAGAAAGACATTAAAATAAAACATTTTAAGAGAGTAATTTTCTGATAATCTAGAAATTTTCTGATATTTTAAGAGAGTGTAAGAGAGGAGTGGTATTTTTAGATATCGAAGCTTCTTGATGACAATTGCATATCCTATTGTATCTATTTATATAGAAATAGAAATTGCATAGGAAGCTTCTTGATGATAATTTTTTTTTTTGATAAAGAAAACAAATAAAATGAAATATTCTTGATGATAATCGCAAACCCACAAAAAACGTTTGATCTATTTTTAAGTGACAGTTGCATTGCAAACGACAAGGAAAGTAGTCAATCTCTATTATTTATTTTTAGAATCAGGAAGAAAGTGTTTGTTTTATTTTAATGTCTTTCTAGGTTTTATTTTATTTAATTGGTTACTTTCAGTTATATTTATACTAGATTAGGACCCGTGCGTTGCACGGGTTGAATTCATTAGTAATTTTTGTATGAATTTTTAATATTTGTTCAAATATTATTGTACCTTATTAATCACATATTGTATGTTTTTCTCGTAATAAATTTTAAAATGTCTGAATTTAAAATATGGATAAATTTTTTAATTTTTTATTTAAATAAGGACCAATAAAAATCTTATATAAAGCAAGTGAAAATTTAAAACAAATACACCTGTTTCCATAAGATTTTAAGTTGTCCAAAAAATAAATAAATGTAGATTTGTTTTTACCTGGTGATTTTCTTTTTTTTTTCTTCTTTCTCTGACAGCACATAAAATGGACAATAATTCTATATATTTTTAATTCAGTACGTAGACGTTGAAGTATATATGCTCGTTTGTGTTTATTCGTATGAAACTGTTTGCCGTTTTTTATTAAGAAACGACACTGTTGTTTCTTCTATATTGTAGAAACAAAGAAACACTCTTTAACAAAAAAAAAAGAAACAAAAAACTCTCTTCTACTCGCTCACTCAATCTAGTCTCTCAATCGATCTAACTCTCCTCTACTCTCTCAATCATCTTCTTCTTCAATTAATCTTTTCAATTCTCCACCTCCTGAGAACAACTCTCCACCGCCTGAGAGCAATTCTCCACCGCTTGAAAATCAAAACGCCCCTATGGATATTGATGATTTACTTTGTCTTCCCAACCGTGAGCTCTACTTGCCGTTCTTATACCCAATCCCAAGAGAAAGCACTATTTGGTATGATTCCAATATCAATTAGCTTGTGATTTGTCTTTCTTGTTTATGATTGATATCGCAAATCTCTGCTTCATGTTTTTTTAATTGATATCGCCCTTCTCAGCCTCTTGTAAAGTGTGTTAATTGATTAATAATACTACTTGTAACGTGTTTTAATGATTGATAATACTACTTGCTTTCTTTATCATGTTTCAATTGGAAAATTTTAGTTAACTCTTGTCTTGTTTTGTTATGTTTTACTAATTGCAAAGCTCCATGTTGCTTTATACCCAGAACGTATGTTTTAATCTCAAAGCTGTTTGTTGTTTGACCGATTTTCTTACAGTCAACCTGTTTGCTTTTTTGTTGTTGCTCCATGATTCCAAATCATTTCCACCTGATGACTGCTAGGTTGTATTTTGTTTGGTTTGTCGTTTTGATTGGTCTCTTGATGTCTGTTTAGTCTCTTGTCCATATTTGAGATTGAGATGCTGAGTTGTGATGTGAAAAAAATATTGTGTCTTTGTTTCTAAGATATTCTTATATTGAATGAATTAAAGTGATTGTAAAATTTCATATGTTGTTGAAAATTTCTTGGTATACAATGTTATCTAAGATATTATTGTCGTATTTGTTCGTTCCAACATTAAGAATTTTGAGTCCTGCAGTTGTTGTCACTCTTGATAACGCAACGATAGTTGTCCGTGAGAAAAAACTGGATTTGGCAAATATAGACCAACTTTGTTCAAGCTTTGACCTTGGCTTTTGTTGATAGTCATTGCATAGCAAACTCGAGGAATTGACGTCTTCTTAGTTTGAAAGGCCATCTTGCATCTGTTGGTGTTAGAATTATTCTAGGAATAAGAACCTTTTTCCCTACTTGATCTCCAGTAAGTATCTCCGCTTCGATAATCCTTGTGCCCATGCGAGTTACTATTAATCTTGTCCCATTGCAAAGCCCCTCTCTTTGATTTAAATTCCTTAGTAACATGATTGGTGTATTTATCTTGAGAGTTAGTTGGTGGTTTGGAATACCTGAGAATTTCAGAGTGTTTAAAAACTCTGTGGGGTAAAGAATATGTTGATTTGCCACTTCTTCTTTGTCATCACCGATACTATCAGAACTCAAATATTCCTTTTCTAAGCTGTGTAGTTGTAAGCTCGGGACCCTATATTTTGTAAAGTAATGTTAGGCTGGAATTTTCCAAAAATATATGTGAATTTAAAAGTGGGTTTTATACTTACACTTTGATTTAGTTTGTCGACCCATGTCTGTAATGTAGCTGCTTTGATCCGCTTATGAGGTTCTGCTATAAGCGTCTTCTCCATTATAGCAATCTGAGCATCATTCATAATACGGCGTTTCCTTTTGTTATCTCGTTGTTTATCTTTTTCATTATTTGCGTATTTATCTTTGGTATTCATGTTTTGATGCCTCAGTTGATTCTCGTAATTTACACAATGCATGTTCTTCAACTATTTATAGATTGGATTATATTGTCAATTTCCTTATAGCTCTAGGTAATTATAGTGGACTATTTTTTCCTTTTGTTTGAAAAAGGAATGTGAACGCAGCTTTCCTTTCTTCAACAGCTTTGGATTGAATAACTAATCATCCTTATCTTAGTAGCGTTAGTTATTTTTACTTTTTTTAATGTTATAAATATTTTCAAAAGTAACCATATTAGCACCTTCGTTCTTTAATTGCTTTAATTTATGTAATTACTAATTTAGTATATTTTTAACGTTTGTATTTTAAAAAGAATATCCCTTTTCCTAAAACTTTATTTTACTTTCATGGTATATTATTACTAATTAAGTATATTTTTAACATTTATATTTTAAAAATAATATCCCTTTTCCTAAAATTTTATTGTACTTTCAATGTTTCATGTCATCTCTACTAATCTTTTTTTTTTCCTTTTAAATTTTTAAAAATTATTATATTTAGAAAATATAGTGATGTTATTTGTTTTAAGGGTGAGTTCGATTTCGTTGATTTCACGTAATTATTGGGTTCTTGATATGTATTAAGATGAACATAGAGTTCCAAGTCGTGAATTGATAGATTTGACTTATTATCAAAATAAACCATCAGATTTTGCAAACCGCAATTGATGATTCTGGTATAATTGTAATGCTTGGGTAATTACTGTGTTTTTTGGTATAAAGATTTCCAGATTGTGAGGAAAGAATTTGTTATACACGCGGGGGCGTAATGAGCAATCAAAATCAGAGTAACATGTCTATATTCCCTCTGTCTATAATTAAGAAACAAAATTAAAGGATAAAAGGGTGAAAAGATAATAGAAACCAAAACTATAGTATAACTTTAGGTGTTTCTCATTGTATAGTATATTAAAAAAAATTTAAAGCAACCTAACAAACTTGACCAAAAAAAAAAAAAAAACCTAACAAACAGCTTAGTCTTTAAAAACTATCTTATATAATAAGATTTAGACTTCAATTCGTTGTTTTTTCTTAAGATTGCCAGTTGGTTCTTTCTGCTCTTCGCAATTGTTTTCACAATTCTTGTCGTTCGAAATTGGCTGAAGATAAAAGACAAAAAAAAACCAAATGTTAAGTTAACTAATATACCCTTATAATAACGCAAGCAAAAATTGGCATATCTTATATGTACCTTTTTGTGGTTGAGAATCTTTGACACTGTGAAGCTCTGATACGATCTTTCAAAATCCTTTTTCTTAATTTTTATTTCGAATAAATAAGTTTCACCTACGATAGACTTCACACTTTTGGGAATCTGTGCCAACTCTTGTTCGTCCGGAGTTTTTTAATCTGTATCAAAATTGGCTCAACTATTAGATAAAATTTAAGTCAACACAAATATAATATATTTACATTATATATCATTCTTACGGATTCAGCAGTTGTTCCAAGTGATTTTAGAACCATCTTCATCAAATATGACAAAAGTTGCGAATCTTTTCCATCGCTACTATTACTTCAATTCTGAAACTGGAAGATAAATAAGGAGTTAGTAGCGGCAAAACTTAGTGATAGGAAAAGAATAGATATTATAATATTGTGAATAATACCTCAGCAATCCGACGCATTGTGATTTACCACATTTTTGGCAAGAAAGCGATGATTCTGACTTTGTTAACTTTGTTGAGCAACTTGAACACGATATGTAATTCCAACCTTTACGTGACACAATCTCGGTAATAGTTGCCTTGCAAACAAATTTCTTATCCTGAAATTAATAAGTTTGAAAATATTTCGCAATTATCTTAGTATCACTAACATTTAATAAGATATGCAGTAAATTATCAATTGAATGTAGTTGCATTACCTGAGGGACATCATATGAGATAAACTCCCAAAGATCATTAATTGAATGTTGGGCTTCAGAATCTTTATTATCAATTGATTGTTCTTCAGTCATGTCGCCTAGATTAACAATACACCCTCCATCGTATTTAAAGCTAAAGAGATACAATATAGATTTTAATTAATTCGATAAATTAAGTATCAACAAATAAGTAATTTTGAAACTAAAAAAAAACTTAAAATATACCTTTTTCGAAATGCAGAATGAGAATCAAAATCATGATTCAAATAGAATTTGGTTCCAGAAGATGCCGAAGACAAATTGCACTTTGATACGTCTTTATCAAAACACTTGTCATGATGAGAACAATGTTATCACTTTTCATCCCACGATATTTATCTTCCAATTGTTCTCGCTTGTTCTTCCCATATTGTTGCTGATATTTCTATTCCACTGTTTATTCATTAAAAAATATGAACAAATAAGAGACACAAAAATAATAGTAGCCGTTAAAAGTATGATGAGAGTGCAATCTAAACGAAAAAAACTTACCTTTCTAATAATAAAGTCAGAGTAACCCTTCTTAGTTTGGCTGTAGTTTGACTACGAACATCTGTTTTGTCCATATTTTTGATATAGCCAATTACATCTATATTTAAAAAAAAATCAAATACACATATAAATATATATATAGAATATAAATTTTAAATTTAAAAAATCAAGAATGTACCGTATAAATCTTCAGTTGTATCTTTCAATTTAGCCAAATACTCGTAATTTCAAGTCGAAATTTTTCATGAGCTATTTGGCAAAATTGTTGTCTCTAGAGGCTATTTTTGTTCTCTCAGTTAATCTGATCATAAATTTATGATCGAGACTTTGTAATTTTATTGCAGTCTTGCAAATTGAAATTGCAAATTTCAATAAGATTTCCTACACATAATTGATCTCCAAACTTTTCAAGAAAGGAATGGTGTACAGAACCTTGAATAGTATTTTCCTATAAAAAATTGGATTAGAGTTAGATAATAAGTTTTTAAAATTAGGTAAACATATTTTTAATTTAATAATAAAACTAACCTTCTCATCAAGTAAGAGGAAATTAATTCCTATGAGCTCATTGTTTTTTTTCAGATTTCTTGCCTCCCACTTTCTGATTAGACGAACTACGGTACGACGGTATGAGCGTTTTCTGTTTAACTGATCCAATGTCAAATACTCGCCCTTGTTGTTTAGAATTTCAAAGACTCATTGTAGTTCTCTTGAAACCTGAAAACAATTAAATAAAAGTTTATGAACTGTTTAGATCTGTAAAAAGTTTTTTTGGTTATGAATTTGTGAAAGGTGTCAAACAGGTTTTATAGAGGTGGGAAATTAGAATTCCTTTTCCTTTTAGAATTGTATTCCTTTTCTAAATTTCTTTTTCTTTTTTGATAATTCTATGGTTTTATTCTTTTATTTTTGATTTTAGGTTTTAGGATTAGGAAATAACTTTAAAACTTCCTTTTTCAAATTAAATGTTGTAAAAATATAATTTTAATTTAATTATAAACGTTTTTATCCTTTTTTTTACTTAATAACTATAGAGATGGAATAATAGAATTCCTTTTCCTTTTAGAATTGTATTCCTTTTTTAAATTTCTTTTTCTTTTTTTTGATAATTCTATGGTTTTATTCTTTTTATTTATTTTAGGTTTTAGGATTAGGAAATAACTTTAAAATTTCCTTTTTCAAATTAAATTAAATGTTGTAAAAATATAATTTTAATTTAATTAAAAACGTTTTTATCCTTTTTTTTTACTTAATAACTATAGAGATGGAATAATAGAATTCCTTTTCCTTTTAGAATTGTATCCCTTTTTTAAATTTCTTTTTTTTTTTTGATAATCTATGGTTTTATTCTTTTTATTTATTTTAGGTTTTTGGATTAGGAAATAACTTTTAAATTTTCTTTTTCAAATTAAATGTTGTAAAAATATAATTTTAATTTAATTAAAAACGTTTTTATCCTTTTTTTTTACTTAATAACTATAGAGATGGAATAATAGAATTCCTTTTCCTTTTAGAATTGTATCCCTTTTTTAAATTTTTTTTTTTTTTTTTGATAATCTATGGTTTTATTCTTTTTATTTATTTTAGGTTTTAGGATTAGGAAATAACTTTAAAAATTCTTTTTTCAAATTAAATGTTGTAAAAATATAATTTTAATTTAATTAAAAACGTTTTTATCCTTTTTTTTACTTAATAACTATAGAGATGGAATAATAGAATTCCTTTTCTATTATCTTTTATTTTTTCTCTGATAATCTATGGTTTTATTTAATTTAACACGTGTCAAAATCTGATAATTTTAATTGACACGTGTCACGATCATGCGAGTTACTAACTTTGAATCATTCTCCTTTATATATGGACTAGATTAGGACCCGTGCGTTGCACGGGTTGAATTCATTAGTAATTTTTGTATGAATTTTTAATATTTGTTCAAATATTATTGTACCTTATTAATCACATATTGTATGTTTTTCTCGTAATAAATTTTAGTTTAATGTTCTATATTTTAAAATGTCTGAATTTAAAATATGGATAAATTTTTTAATTTTTTATTTAAATAAGGACCAATAAAAATCTTATATAAAGCAAGTGAAAATTTAAAACAAATACACCTGTTTCCATAAGATTTTTTGTTGTCCAAAAAATAAATAAATGTAGATTTGTTTTTACCTGGTGATTTTCTTTTTTTTTCTTCTTTCTCTGACAGCACATAAAATGGACAATAATTCTATATATTTTTAATTCAGTACGTAGACGTTGAAGTATATATGCTCGTTTGTGTTTATTCGTATGAAACTGTTTGCCGTTTTTTATTAAGAAACGACACTGTTGTTTCTTCTATATTGTAGAAACAGCAAAACACAGCTCTTTAACAAAAAAAAAAAAGAAACAGCAAAACTCTCTTCTACTCGTTCACTCAATCTAGTCTCTCAATCGATCTAACTCTCCTCTACTCTCTCAATCATCTTCTTCTTCAATTAATCTTTTTCAATTCTCCACCTCCTGAGAACAACTCTCCACCGCCTGAGAGCAATTCTCCACCGCTTGAAAATCAAAACGCCCCTATGGATATTGATGATTTACTTTGTCTTCCCAACCGTGAGCTCTACTTGCCGTTCTTATACCCAATCCCAAGAGAAAGCACTATTTGGTATGATTCCAATATCAATTAGCTTGTGATTTGTCTTTCTTGTTTATGATTGATATCGCAAATCTCGCTTCATGTTTTTTTAATTGATATCGCCCAGCTCAAAGCATCTTGTAAAATGTGTCAATAAATCAAAAATACTACTTGTAACGTATTTTAATGATTGATAATACTACTTGCTTTCTTTGTCATGTTTCAATTGGAAAATTTTAGTTAAATATTGTCTTGTTTTTGTTATGTTTTACTAATTGCAAAGCTCCATGTTGCTTTATACCCAGTAACGTATGTTTTTAATCTCAAAGCTGTTTGTTGTTTGACCGATTTTCTTACAGATCAACCTGTTTGCTTTTTTGTTGTTGCTCCATGATTCCAAATCAGTTCCACCTGATGATTGCTTGGTTGTTTTTAGTTTGTTTTGTCGTTTTGATTGGTCTCTTGATGTCTGTTTAGTCTCTTGTCCATATTTCAGGTTGAAATGCTGAGATTTGATGTAAAAAAAAATATTGTGTCTTTGTTTCTAAGATATTCTTATATTGAATGAATTAAAGTGATTGTAAAATTTCATATGTTGTTGAAAATTTCTTGGTATACAATGTTATCTAAGATATTATTGTCGTATTTGTTCGTTCCAACATTAAGAATTTTGAGTCCTGCAGTTGTTGTCACTCTTGATAAACAATCACGCGGGGGCGTAATGAGCAATCAAAATCAGAGTAACATGTCTATATTCCCTCTGTCTATAATTAAGAAACAAAATTAAAGGATAAAAGGGTGAAAAGATAATAGAAACCAAAACTATAGTATAACTTTAGGTGTTTCTCATTGTATAGTATATTAAAAAAAATTTAAAGCAACCTAACAAACTTGACCAAAAAAAAAAAAAAACCTAACAAACTGCTTAGTCTTTAAAAACTATCTTATATAATAAGATTTAGACTTCAATTCGTTGTTTTTTCTTAAGATTGCCAGTTGGTTCTTTCTGCTCTTCGCAATTGTTTTCACAATTCTTGTCGTTCGAAATTGGCTGAAGATAAAAGACAAAAAAAACCAAATGTTAAGTTAACTAATATACCCTTATAATAACGCAAGCAAAAATTGGCATATCTTATATGTACCTTTTTGTGGTTGAGAATCTTTGACACTGTGAAGCTCTGATACGATCTTTCAAAATCCTTTTTCTTAATTTTTATTTCGAATAAATAAGTTTCACCTACGATAGACTTCACACTTTTGGGAATCTATGCCAACTCTTGTTCGTCCGAGTTTTTTTTAATCTGTATCAAAATTGGCTCAACTATTAGATAAAATTTAAGTCAACACAAATATAATATATTTACATTATATATCATTCTTACGGATTCAGCAGTTGTTCCAGTGATTTTAGAACCATCTTCATCAAATATGACAAAAGTTGCAGAATCTTTTCCATCGTCTACTATTACTTCAATTCTGAAACTGGAAGATAAATAATGAGTTAGTATCTGCAAAACTTAATGATAGAAAAATAATAGATATTATAATATTGTGAATAATACCTCAGCAATCCTACGCATTGTGATTTACCACATTTTTGGCAAGAAAGCGATGATTCGACTTTGTTAACTTTGTTGAGCAACTTGAACACGATATGTAATTCCAACCTTTACGTGACACAATCTCGGTAATAGTTGCCTTGCAAACAAATTTCTTATCCTGAAATTAATAAGTTTGAAAATATTTCGCAATTATCTTAGTATCACTAACATTTAATAAGATATGCGAGAAATTATCAATTGAATGTAGTTACATTACCTGAGGGACATCAGGATGAGATAAACTCCCAAAGATCATTAATTGAATGTTGGGCTTCAGAATCTTTATTATCAATTGATTGTTCTTCACCATGTCGCCTAGATTAACAATACACCCTCCATCGTATTTAAAGCTAAAGAGATACAATATAGATTTTAATTAATTCGATAAATTAAGTATCAACAAATAAGTAATTTTGAAACTAAAAAAAAAAACTTAAAATATACCTTTTTCAAATGCAAGAATAGAATCAAAATCATGATTTAAATAGAATTTGGTTCGAAGATGATGCACAAATTGCACTTTGATACGTCTTTATCAAAACACTTGTCATGATGAGAACAATGTTATCACTTTTCATCCCACGATATTTATCTTCCAATTGTTTCGCTTGTTCTTCCCATATTGTTGCTGATATTTCTATTCCATTGTTTATTCATTAAAAAATATGAACAAATAAGAGACACAAAAATAATAGTAGCCGTTAAAAGTATGATGAGAGTGCAATCTAAACGAAAAAAACTTACCTTTCTAATAATAAAGTCAGAGTAACCCTTCTTAGTTTGGCTAGTTTGACTACTGAACATCTGTTTTGTCCATATTTTTGATATAGCCAATTACATCTATATTAAAAAAAAATCAAATACACATATAAATATATATATA
>CM051380.1:4873798-4923798 GCA_028015245.1 Cardamine occulta | reverse complement strand
GAATATAAATTTTAAATTTAAAAAATCAAGAATGTACCGTATAAATCTTCATGTATCTTTCAATTTAGCCAAATACTAGTAATTTCAAGTCGAAATTTTTCATGAGCTATTTGGCAAAATTGTTGTCCTCTAGAGGCTATTTTTGTTCTCTCAGTTAATCGATCATAAATTTATGATCGGAGACTTTGTAATTCTTATTGCAGGCTGGCAAATTGAAATTGCAAGGTTGAATAAGATGTCCTACACATAATTGAGCTCCAAACTTTTCAAGAAGTGAATGGTGCAGAACCTTGAATAGTATTTTCCTATAAAAAATTGGATTAGAGTTAGATAATAAGTTTTTAAAATTAGGTAACCATATTTTTACTTTAATAATAAAACTAACCTTCTCACAAAGCAAGAGGAAATTAATTCCTCTGAGCTCATTGTTTTTTTTCAGATTTCTTGCCTCCCACTTTCTGATTAGGCGAACTACTGACGACGGTATGAGCGTTTGCTTTAACGATCCAATGTCAAATACTCGCCCTTGTTGTTTAGAATTTCAAAGACTCATTGTAGTTCTCTTGAAACCTGAAAACAATTAAATAAAAGTTTATGAACTGTTTAGATCTGTAAAAAGTTTTTTTGGTTATGAATTTGTGAAGGTGTCAAAGTGTTTTATAGAGGTGGGAAATTAGAATTCCTTTTCCTTTTAGAATTGTATTCCTTTTCTAAATTTCTTTTTCTTTTTTGATAATTCTATGGTTTTGTTGTTTTATTTTTGATTTGAGGTTTTAGGATTAGGAAATAACTTTAAAACTTCCTTTTTCAAATTAAATGTTGTAAAAATATAATTTTAATTTAATTATAAACGTTTTTATCCTTTTTTTTACTTAATAACTATAAAGATGGAATAATAGAATTCCTTTTCCTTTTAGAATTGTATTCCTTTTTTAGATTTTTTTTTCTTTTGTTTTGATACTTCTGTGGTTTTATTCTTTTTATTTATTTTAGGTTTTAGGATTAGGAAATAACTTTAAAATTTCCTTTTTCAAATTAAATTAAATGTTGTAAAAATATAATTTTAATTTAATTAAAAACGTTTTTATCCTTTTTTTTTACTTAATAACTATAGAGATGGAATAATAGAATTCCTTTTCCTTTTAGAATTGTATCCCTTTTTTAAATTTCTTTTTCTTTTTTTTGATAATCTATGGTTTTATTCTTTTTATTTATTTTAGGTTTTAGGATTAGGAAATAACTTTAAAATTTCCTTTTTCAAATTAAATGTTGTAAAAATATAATTTTAATTTAATTAAAAACGTTTTTATCTTTTTTTTTTACTTAATAACTATAGAGATGGAATAATAGAATTCCTTTTCCTTTTAGAATTGTATCCCTTTTTTAAATTCCTTTTTTTTTTTTAAGATTATGGACTACCTTTAAAATTTTCTTTTTCCTTTTATGTAATTTCCTTTTTTTGTTTTGGTCATTATCTTTTATTTTTTCTCTGATAATCTATGGTTTTATTTAATTTAACACGTGTCAAAATCTGATAATTTTAATTGACACGTGTCACGATCATGCGAGTTACTAACTTTGAATCATTCTCCTTTATATAATAAGATTAGGAAATCTATGGTTTTATTCTTTTTATTTATTTTAGGTTTTAGGATTAGGAAATAACTTTAAAAATTCTTTTTTCAAATTAAATGTTGTAAAAATATAATTTTAATTTAATTAAAAACGTTTTTATCCTTTTTTTTACTTAATAACTATAGAGATGGAATAATAGAATTCCTTTTCTATTATCTTTTATTTTTTCTCTGATAATCTATGGTTTTATTTAATTTAACACGTGTCAAAATCTGATAATTTTAATTGACACGTGTCACGATCATGCGAGTTACTAACTTTGAATCATTCTCCTTTATATAATAAGATATTTAAAAGTTTGGATTAGTAATGTGAAATATTAAATAGATCAACTGGTAAATGACATGCAAAACATTTAAGAGATTGCAGATTCGAGTCTAGGGTGCATCAAATTTTTGAAAAAATTGGAAAATCGATTTTAGCGTTTATAAATTTTAAAATGTGATATGTTCTTGCTCAATGGTTGTAGTCAACCGGTTATTGGCAAGTCTTAAAAAGTCAAAGATTGGTACGAGTCTATGATGCACCATTTTTTAAAAAAGTTAAACCCAATCTGCAAAACGACGTCCTTTTATGCCGACTTTGAAATAAACACGATATATGAAGATTGAGTCGGAAATTTGAATTTTTTTATGGTTTGGGTATACATAAGCATCATATGATTATACAGATATGAAATGACACTTTGAAAATAGTTCGGGTTAAAATCGACCATTTTCCCTCCTAGTGAATGATAATTTTTTCCTATTTTGGTTCGGTTTAGATAGTGGTTTGAATTTAATCGGTTTAGTTTTCAGTTTAGATTTGGTTTGATTTATTTTGTCATGATTTGGTTTGGTTATAGTTAGTAAACAACTTTCTGTAATAAAATGAATTTTTTTACTTTACCAAAATGAAATTTTTTTTATATCTATGTTTATTTTGTAATAAGATCATATCTATTTTAATATTTTATTTAAAATATTAGTTTATTCGGTTAGATTATTCAATTAAGGTTAGGTTTGGATTTTTAAACTGTAAAACTAATTGGTTTATACTTTATAGAAATTTTTTGATTTGGTTCCGGTTAAAGTATTTCACTTTGGTTACGTTAGTTTTCCGATCTCGGTTTCTTATTCATTTCTAATTTATTTTTAAGAAAATTAATATGTAGAAAACCAACTTGGGATTAAGAGTTTCATACCGCATAAACTCGCTTGTTGCGTTTGTTCAATATCAAACATAAATTTTTTTTTTGGACATAATTTAGATCGACAAAATTAGATCATAACCTAATTCCTACTACACGGGAACAAAATAACGCGATTTGTTGAAAATCTTTTATTTTTTGATGTCAAAGATTACTAATTTTATTAAGTTTGTTCGAAAATGCCATCCTCATGAGATAACCACTCCACAACCCCGATGTGATTTGCTGAAATCGAATGTTAGTGGGACTGCAGAGATATATTGTGGATAGTAAAACTTTTATATGTGTTTGCAAAAATATAAAATTGAATGTACACATTGTTAATTTGCTAGGCCCACTTGGGTAATTCAGATCTCAATGCTCAAAGAATATTGTAAATATGTTTGTATGAGAAGGTGAGTCCATCATAACCCATCTGCATATATATCTTTTGTTGCCTGTCATCATCATTTTTCTTACCACCTTTTTTCCTCTCTTAAGATTTAAAAGATAACGTTTTTATTTACTTTCATAATCACTATTATTTTATGTTACAAAAAGGAAATAAATCACTATCATTATAATTTTTTTAAAATATAATCAATTCGAACAAACAAAAGACTGGACCCACGTAGCCATTTGAGTGCGTTTACTAAGTAACAAACCAATGAAGTAACGACACGTAAGCTAAAATTACTTTTTATTCCGCTGTCAAAATAAGAAAGATAGACTAAAACGACTTCACAGTTTCTTTTTTTTTTGATAAAAACGAAAAAAAGAGAAAACAAAAAAAAAGTGGGGGAGGGAACCCACCATTGAAATTGGGGGAGAAGAGGGCAAAACCACAAAAAAAAAAAAACCCTTCTTTTTCGCTGGCTTACTCGTGCCTTTGTCGGCTTACTTCGCCGGAATCTGAAGAATCTCTTCACCGGAGACTAACCATTCTCTCTCTCTTTCTTTCTTTCTTTCTTCATACCTCTTCTTCTTCTTCTTCTCCTTTGCTTCAACTTGTGAAGAAACGGTTTTAAAGCTAAGCTCTTGGTGACGCCGTCGAGAGAGATAGATTGAAGTAGAAGAAATTGAGGTAGAGAGATGTATGTAGTGCCTCCACCTCAGCGATCTGATTCTGGATCGAATGGTGATTTAAGGGTTTACCAAACTTGGAAAGGCAGCAATGTGAGTTTTTTTTTTTTTTTTTTTTTTTTTTTTTTTTTTTTATGGAAGGACTCAGATTAGCTCTTGTGGTTTGTGTTGTTATTTGAGCTTAGAAGATTGATCATTCTTCTCCTTTTTAGTTGTTGCTAAGTCTATTTTAGTACAAGGACTCAGATTAGCTCTGACCCAATTTTCAACCTAGTTCAAAATCGAAACTTTTTAAGTCTTAGGTTTTGATGTCGTTTTCATAGATTATAAGCTTTAGAAGCTTTGAAATGATTACCCTTTGAATGGTTTTAAGCTAAACGAGACATTTTAACTTTTACACTGTCTAGTATTAGCTCAATGATGGTTTGAGTTACATTGGACGAACAGGTTTGGAGTTTGAGATTATTAGTTGATGCTTGTGTATAAGTAACCTTCTCTTTGTACTTCATTTTGCTTCAAGACATCGGCTAGAGACTCTGAATACCTTTTGAATGTTTCCTTACCAGCAACGAATTGATAAGACATTTGTAATGTGATGTAACTGAATTCATCGGTCACCAGTGTTATGTTTTTCTAGATGATTCGTGTTATTGAGAAATGCTTTATTTGGGATAGTTTATCTACTGGAGCGTTTAAGTTTCTTGCTCCAGTTTTGATTAACTCTACTTATTTTCACCTTTTTTTGCAGATATTCTTTCTTCAGGGAAGGTTTGTATTTGGGCCAGATGTAAGATCACTGGCGCTGACCATTTGTCTCATTGCTGTCCCTGTTACTATTTTCTGTATCTTTGTCGCGAGGAAGCTAGTCGATGACTTCTCTGATAGCTGGGGAGTATCAATAATTGCTGTCGCCATCGTGTTCACCATCTATGTAGCTATACTTTTTCCCTTTTGCATTGCAGATCTTCTCTATAGCATTTTGTGTCCACCAAGGTTTTGATTCCAGTATTATTTCGTTTCTTTCCTCAGGATTTAATTCTTCTGCTGCTTACATCCGGAAGAGATCCAGGTATTATCCCACGAAATGCTCATCCTCCAGAGCCTGAAGGCCTTGATGGCAACATGGATACAGGGGCTGGTCAGACACCGCAGCTGCGACTGCCTCGCATTAAGGAAGTTGAGGTTAATGGAATCATATTTAAGGTCAAGTACTGTGACACTTGCATGCTCTATAGGCCACCTCGCTGCTCACATTGCTCAATTTGCAACAACTGTGTAGAAAGGTTTGACCATCACTGCCCTTGGGTTGGCCAATGTATTGGGATGGTAAGTCATTATCTAACTGAAACTGTCTTTAAAGTATTCATGTAAACCATAGTTCCCTAAAAGTCATCTCATAATCTGATGGTTGTTGCAGAGGAACTACCGATTCTTCTTCATGTTTGTCTTTTCCACGACCCTTCTCTGTATATATGTGTTTGCCTTCTGCTGGGTTTATATAAGGAAGATTACGGAATCAGAGCATACAACCATTTGGAAGGCAATGCTTAAAACTCCTGCCTCCATTGTTCTGATAATCTACACATTCATATCGATGTGGTTTGTTGGTGGCTTAACAGCTTTCCATCTGTATTTGATCAGCACAAACCAGGTATCTTGCTACCAATTCAATCCTCATTCCTCTTTTCGAAATCACGGGATTGTTGTAATCGTTGATTTTCCTTCGTCCTTGCAGACTACATATGAGAATTTTCGATACAGATATGATCGGCGTAGCAACCCACATAACAAGGGAGTGGTTAATAACTTCAAAGAAACATTTTGCTCCGCAATCCCTCCTTCAAAGAACGACTTTAGAGCTATGGTCCAGCGTGAACCTCCATTGCCTCCTAGATCCGTAGCAGGCGGCTTTATGAGTCCAAACATGGGTAAAGCCAATGATGACATTGAAATGGGAAGGAAGGCTGTTTGGGCAGACATGGGTCCAGCAATGTCAGATCATGGTGATGGTAAACATGGTAACAATGAGCGGTTACATGTTAAGGATGGTGAGTTAGGCGAGCTATCACCAGACATTAGGACAACGGTTGATGAACAAACTGATAGGCCAGGTATGCATCCAAGGCGCTCAAGCTGGGGAAGAAAAAGCGGAAGCTGGGATATGTCACCAGAAGTTATGGCTTTAGCAGCCAGAGTAGGAGAACAAAATCAAAACGGTGGAGGAAGCAGCAGTGGAAGCGGTTTAGTGACTGAGAACCGGCCTACATAGTCTCGTATAATACACGGTTTAGCCGGAAGGAAGAAACAACAGAGCCGAAGTCCGGTATGGTGAATACAGGTTAAGAGAAAATCTGAGAGGAAGTTTTTTTTTTTCTTTTTCAAATGTGTTATTTTGGATTATTCAGCTTAAAAATCAGTGATGTAGTTAAGCAAGCTTGTGGTTTGTGGAGGAAAAAGAACTTACTAATGTTCTTAAATGTGGAAAGTGTTTGTGTTGGCTTTGTTGTGGTAAAGCAAAGGTTGAATTGGTGTTGTTTGTATGAGTGAGCTTCTTCTGGATTTGTTCTTTTTTAGTTGTGTTCATACATTTAACCAGTGGTTTATGTTTAAAAGTAGATTTTTTAAAAAATTCTAATAAAAACAAGAAAGTTTCTCTGTTATTATCAAGATGCTGAAACTGAATTATCAAGACATGTGGACCAAAAGACAGACCATTTTTATAGTTGTTTCATTGAAGTATGGCTTTACCATTAATGCATAAGAACCCTAATGTTCCTTCTTGTAAATTAATTTAATTTGTTTTTGTTTTCTTTGATATGACATGGTTACAGCAGAAGAGTGTGTTAGAGCATCCTTATCGGACAAAGAGGAGAGAGGGTGTCTCCGAATTTTTTAATTTTTTTATATATTCAGCGAATTGAAAAGTGACACATGGCGATCTCGGAAGTCTTTGGTGTCTCACGGGAGACACACAAACGCACGAGAAGACCCAACGTGGTGGGTCCCATGTTGACTTTTTATGGGAAGACCCATGAGGAGTTCTTACCATTATTTGTAATATAAATATTGCAAAAGTTAAAGTTAAGAATTTTAGTTAAGAACCTTCAAAATTTTGATTTCAATGGTAAACCTCATTTGAGGTTCTTAAAGAACAAAAATATTTTGGTGTCTACAACTTGTTCAACAAGAAAACAAAACAAGTGTGTTCTATGCCAATATCAAAGAGATGATCAACAAACCTCAGAGTTGGTAATACAAAAAAATGATCAACAACCTCGAATTCTCCACTAATTAACTGTCAAAATCCCAAGATTTCATAACGATCAACAACCGAATGATTATTATTCATCAGCCAAGACTATAGTGCTAACCTCATCAACCAATCACTCACTTGTCTTCTTTAGCTTTCTCTTCTTCCATCATCGGTTGGAGTAGCGAAACCTTCTCCTTTGAAAACATGACCAAGATGTCCACCACATGTTGCACAGTTGATCTTTACACTTCTCCCATCTGGATCTGTCTGATAATGACAAAGTAAATTAAGCCAAAAAAAAGAAAAAAAAGTTCATTTTTGTTTTCAATGTCATGAAAAAGTAATGTGTTTTGAGAGTTTTGCTTACGGTTCTGGTAATGGCACCAGGGATACCAATCCATTCTCTATTCAATAAAACATTCAACTAATAGAAAGAACGAAACCCCTAAAGACAAATCAACCATTTACCAAGACATACATAGCAATCTAATCACAAACAGTACTTAAGAGTAAGTAAAGCTCTATAGGATTTGAGAAAGCTAAACAAACACAGAGCAACAAAATTCTCTAGCCGAGGTTTCATCCAACGGATTTTGGTTCATTGAGACTCTAATAATATATGTTAGCACAAGCTATTATATGGGGTTTAAGAGTAGTAAAAAGAATGATTTTTTTTCCTAACTGTACAACATTTATTTCAAAAATATTTCTATATAAATCTTACAATTCAAGCATATATAGAATAGAAAAGTCAACATATTGCTCATCAGGATTATAATCTTAAATCGATGCATCATTGTATGCTAAAGATTGAAACTTGATTCAGCCAATGGTAGACTTGAAATCAGAAACAGAAATGGTCAACAATTGCAAAACAAAGTGTTGAATTTCTAACTCGAGATCACAAATCCACTCGATGTAAAGGGACACTATCCTATTCTTCCTAAAAGTCCCAAATTTTCTCAAATTTAAAGCAGAATTGAATCATCAAATCGGTGAAGAAAGGGCTTACTCAGTGTCTTTCTGGCGGAGAATCCTAAATTCCTCAGGAGAAAGAACCGCATGCCACTCATCATCTTCTTTCTGAACCGATCCTGAAGCCGACATTGCCACAGTAGAAGCTAAATGGGAGAGAGTAGAATAAAATCAGTCAGCCCCTAGGGTTTGCGGTCCCGGCCTAGACATGAGATTTCCTGTCCGTGGTCCTCGGCGAGCGGAACCCCGGCGGTCGGAAAAGTTGGAGCGCATATGCGGTGTGTCCAGACGGTCGCGAGAGGGATGAGAGAGAGAAAGAGTTGGGAGGAAGAGTTAAACACGCGAAAAAACCCCCGATTTCTTTTGCACAGTAACCACCCAATAGCAATACTCCAAGTCATCCTAAGAACCGGTTCTTAAAATCCTTAACTAAGGATCGGTTCTTAGTAATTTAACCATTTTAGATTTATTTTTTATTTATTTTTTCATTAAAAACCTTTTAAAAACCCTGCCTTTGGAGATGCTCTTAAGGTCTTTGCTGAGTCAAAGATATAGTCAAGAAAATGTCCAAATCAATAATTAAAGCCTTGAATTATAGAGATTAAATTAAATTTCATAAAAATCTAATATTTTTCACACAAACATCAGATCATAAAAGACAGGATCTTACAAGAGTCAATAAGATTTTCATCAGTATTATATACACAGACGTAGATATATAAAACTACTATATAAAATATAACATGGAGTCATGGACCATAGTTCAATTGAAATGTCACTATTATCATTTAGTAGCTTCTGATCCTCTTTAATAGGAACCTTACTTTGTGATAGAACCACCATGTGAGAGAGCTCTAAAACCTCTGAAACTATTCTTTTCATCTTTATCTCTCTCTGTGACTGTCCTCTAAATTCACTTTCAACATCAGAAAAGCCTTAAGCTTTTTTCATTCAGACACTCATTACACCAAAAAAACTTCAATAGCAATTTAACAAGTGTCTTGAACACTGTAGAGCCTTAAGGTCCATCACATGATAGAGACAAACTCTTCTGTTTTATTTATACACACAGACACCAAATCTTAATTACCAATTTAAGCAGGTGGGTTTCCTTTGTCTTTCTCTTTAAATCTCTTTATAGCTTTTCAATTTTAGGGATAGAGTTAGAGTTTTTCAAGCTCTTTTTCTCAACCTCTCTGCTTTTTGAAACAGAACATAAGATGTATAAAAATCAGTTGCAAGAGCTAGCACAGAGAAGTTGTTTCAACCTTCCATCATATACATGTACAAGAGAAGGACCAGATCATGCTCCAAGATTCAAAGCTTGTGTAAACTTCAATGGTGAGATATTTGAAAGCCCTACTTATTGTTCAACTCTTAGACAAGCAGAACATTCAGCTGCTGAAGTTGCTCTGACTGTTCTCTCTTCCAAAGGACCTTCAAGGTCTCTTACAGCTAGGGTTCTAGTAAGTTCTTCTTTCCTCAAAGCATGCAAAATTTGTTGTCATCTTCGGATCATGTTTTCAAAGTCTTTATGATGTTTGTGTTTTTTTCTCTTAAGGATGAGACTGGGATCTACAAGAATCTGCTTCAAGAGACAGCTCATAGAGCTGGCCTTGATCTACCGGTTTACACATGTGTGAGATCAGGACCTGGTCACATCCCAAAGTTTTCTTGTACTGTGGAGCTTGCTGGAATGAGTTTTAATGGTGAACCAGCAAAGACTAAGAAGCAAGCTGAGAAGAATGCAGCTATTGCAGCTTGGTTCTCCTTAAGAAAAAGTACCCAAAAATTACCTCAAAACTCAAAACTTTTTACTCAAATCTTATTTGGTATGTCTCTCATTTCACACTTTGTTACACAGTGCCAAGCTTGGACTCACTGAGAGGTGAAGAGAAGGAACAAGAGGTAGTTGCAAGAGTCCTCTCAAGATTTAGATCCAAAGAAGTGAGAAGAAGAGAACCAAACCAGTCAAGAAGAAGAACATTCATCAGAACAATACGCCAAGACACCACAACAACAAACACAAGAGACTTATTGTCTGAGAAACTCAGATCCATCAATCTATATACCAATGAAGCTTCATCATCATCATCATCATCATCTCAACTACCACCAAGATTCTACCTTTCAAGAACAAATCTCCCACAACAACAATCTAAAGTCAAATCGTTGCTAGAGAAGTGTCAAGAATATGCAGAGAAGAAACAGAACACAGATGTTACTAAGCCAGAGCTGATAATCAAATCATCATCATCATCATCATCAATGGAGAGAAACTGTTACAGTAAGCTTTTGCCTTTTTCAAGTTTTGGGTTAAACCAACAGAAACTAGCTCCAGCTGTTCAAATCAGATCAGTGATCCCAGTTTGTTTAGCTCCTCCAGCAAAACCTAACAATCCATTCACAAGGGAGTTGGGAATTGGAAGCCAAGAGAAGAAGTCTCTGAGATGTGAGATTATTGAATTAGGATTAGAATCAAAATCTCGATTAAACTCATGATTAAAGTTTGTATCTTTAGAGAAACCCATGTTAAGGATTTGACTAAAGATTATGGATTTTTTTTTAATTTTACGGCCTGACATGAAATCAATGCTCTGTATTGCACGTAGAACAAAAAAAAAATCAGAGACAGAGAGAGAAGAGAGCAATAAATGAAAGGAGAAGGAGAAGAAAGTGAATTAATGGTATTTGTTTTTCACCATTAATGCGCCGATTGCTCTGCTTCTCCTTCCCTCTCATTCATTAATGGGCTCTGTTACATCTGTGTCTTCAACATAATTTGTTTTTGTCGTTTTTGATTATTTTCGAACAAAAATCAACATTTTAAAATTTAGTACTAACTAATAAGATGCGCATTTATTTTTCAAGAAAATGAGAAAATAGATGTACAGTGTAAAAAATTCATGTAAGGTGCTAGTAATCAAATTTTAATCGGTATTTATTTCTGAATTATTGTTCTTCTTTTTTTTTTTTAATCGGTATATATTGTTCTTCGTATAATCCATCAACTCACCAACTGAATTCACTCACTTAACATAACACATAAATGAAACTAAATTTTTTGACGAAAGTAATAAAAAATCGAGTTAAGTTGAGTCACCTCACACAAACTAATGAATGACTTATTTCTAGGTAGGTGAAAAAACCCAAATTATACCTCTAAACGGAAAACAATATTCTCGAATTCGAGACTGAATCAGAACCGTAAAACAAAACTAACTAGAAATTTCTTGTTATCTAAGATAAATATTGAACACAAAATCAAAAAACCGGCCACTCATTAGCATGACCATACCATACATTCCTGTTTACATGAGGATCAGAGGATGTAGTGCTCTGTTTTAATTATCTGAATCGTTTTTCTAGAAAAAACAAATTCTCCGTTTTGTGTTATCCTCTAAATTAAAAAAAAAAATCAACTCTTCTCTATGTAGGTTTAAAAAAAAAAAGAGATTTAGTGTTTTTCTATAAAAAAGTATCCAGCTTTTTTCTATCTTGTAATGATGATGAAGAAATAACCAATTTTGCTAAAGAAAGTTTTTTTGGGTTCTCTTATTATAGTTAAGAGATAATTCAAAGGATAAGAATCTCTCATTAAATTTGTGGTTCATTTGGTATGTTTGGTAACAAAAATAATGATTAGACTTTTTTTTTTCTAATGTCAATGGACGTTATCTTCCTCTAACTACTTTATCTCCGGTCAACTATTTTTCTTTACTTTTTTTCTCCGGCTTTTCCTACAACATGGGTTGTGGTATTTCAAGGCCGGAGACAGACGAAGGAGGAGAAGAAAGAGGAGATTTAAAGATTGTAAATCGGTCGGGATCTATCGGTAAAGGTAGCGAAACTACTAATAGCTTGATATCGGATAAAGAGCTTCTTGAGGTATCTACACATAGCAAAAAATCCAAAATCTATGGTGAAAAGACGAGTGAGGAGGAGGAAGATGAATGTAAAGATGAAGAAGAGAAAGGAGACGAGCTAAAAATTTCAGCTGCATCTCCGAGTTTTCGTATTTATTGCGTTTTCCCTAGAGATCCTAATGACAGTTAAGTTCGTTTGTTTACTAGCTAGTGTTTCTTAATTATAATATATAGTTTTGTACTTTTTGGTAGAAACTAACCTACATTTGATTGACATTGATACCATTGGTATATGTGTATAGGCCTCGCTGATGACATGCAACCGAACAAGTACATATCGGATGAAAACAAGGTATATATTATAGACTTATAGTAAATGCAAACACAAAATCTGAATGTTTATAAAACCAGTTTGGATAGAAACCTCATATGCATGCAACATTATGTTTTTTGTTTGCATTTTGCGTTTGAATATGAAACAGTTACTATATATGTAATCAAGAATTTAATTACAACCACAAACTAAAAACAGTTTTATTATTTGAAAAAACAAAAGTAGTTATAAATATAAACAAGTTTACACCAAAATGTGTTTATGTATACATGTAACGCACTAACGGTTTTATGTTCTTGAAGCAGAAAGGGAAGAGACAAGAAGCAGTAGGAATGAAAATAAGAAGAAGGTTTTACAATGTCAAGAAGCTTATAATCCCTCCTACTGTACCTTCCTCCGCTGCTAATCGTGGTTAACTTAATTGGTTTATTCATAGTTCAAATTTGAGGTTTAATTAGAGTGAAACTCATATGATGTGTTAGTGACCAGAAAGCTTTGACTACTTCTTTATGTTTTTTTTACCATTCTTAGATTCTTACTTATAAAATATATTTCTGAATCTCTTCTTCCAAATGTCAACAAGCTAGAGTTACATCAGAACCTCAAACCATCACCCTGACACATTCAGAGCCACAAGATCTAATTTTCCTCTCCACTGAGACCAACGAAGCGGAAAACACATTATTAATGCATGCTATTATTAGATAAGAAAACCTAAGAATATTATTTTACTGTTAACTGTTATTAAAAATCGATAGTCTCTGTAAGGTTGGCACCGGAACAGTGAAAGTCTTCATAGTACTGTTGAATTGATGCACCACCAAGTTTTCAAGATTAGGACAGCCAGATAAAAGGTTAAGAAGTGATTCATCGTCTTTGATGTTGACATAGTTAAGATGCAGAGTTGTAAGGGATTTTAGACGAACGGAAGAAGAGATATATCCATAAGAACCGAATACTTGAGTTTTAAGGTCTCTAGTGTTTTACAGTTATATAAACTTTTAGGAAGTTTTAACCATTTCTCATATTGACCTTCGAGTACCAGCTCACACACTTTGCGGGAAAATGCAATTCCAATCAAGATTCCAGCATCAAGATATTCATCTAAACGAACTTTGAGATGCAAACTCTGTAGAACTGGAGCCTTATATGTGAAAGCAAAGACCTGCAAATATTCCAAAAAGAATAAAACTTGAGTTTGGGCACCATCTTCCAAAAAGACTTCCATTGTTTAGACAAAACACTCATGGCTATGGCATCTTTTGTAGGAAGCAGAGACAGTATCTGCACAAGCAAAGCGTCAGGCAACTCACTGATCCTGTCCTCATTCACAATATCTTGATTATTCATACTCTCACCATCTCTTTTGCTATCAAAAGCCAAATTCGAAAAAAATAAAAACCTGTGTTGGTTTTGGAGTTTATAGTTAAGAAACCCTAAAACATACAAAGAAACTAACCATCGTTTCATTGAATAATTCTGTGTGTTTGCTGTTAAGTCCAAAGTCCTTATGTTCTTACGCCCTTGCGATAACTTGAAACGCTTTTTCCGAACTTCAAACGCAGACAGTGAAGGTTGAATTCAAATGCAGTAGAAAATATTTGACGTTAGGGCTTTGGAGAATGAGACTGCGGCGGCAAGGATAAATATAGTTTCTTTTACTAATGCCGCATCACCATCATAAGCCAAAAAATGTAAAAACTAAAAAATCTTCTTTCTTTGATCCCAAAACTATTGAAACTCTTTTTAAATCTATGCGTGTTTTATCACGAATTAATTTGGATCAGTTAATCATTTTCTGTTTTTTTTTTTGAAGATCCATTTCTCTTTATCACGTACTTAAAATCTCAAAAGTTCGGCAAGATTATGCGCTTCAGAATCCTAATTTTAACATATAATCCAAATAATCCAGGCATCTGACTAAGCATCCTAGTAAGCATTGTTAAACGATTTGGAAAATTTTTAAAGTTATTTTAACGGTTTGACTCACAGAATTATAGTCAAAGTATGTGAAAGTCAATTTTTCATTCGTCAGGTATAAAACTGAAAAATTATAATAGTATAGGTATGAAATTTAAAAATTATTAAAGTACATATTATGTTTCAGCACAACTCAATAGTATTACTTTAAGTAACGAGATCCTATACTTTGGGTATGAAAAACCCGTTTTCCCCTTAGCTTCATATGTAGAGAAACTATTGTTTTTATTATATACTCTCTCTCTTTCATATTATTTGTCATTCTAGGTTGTTTTACGTAGATTAAAAAATAATTAAGTTTTTTGTTTTACTTTTAATGTTTATTTGATTTTATTTTATTGGTCAAAATATTAAAACAATATGGACAAAACTGAGAATTTTACTAATTATCTGCATTAAAAACATAAAACGATAAGTAATATGAAACAAATTTTAACTTCTAAAATGATAACTAATATGAAACGGAAAGAGTATATATCTGATTGGTAGTTGAGGAAATTTATGTTTCGTTAATCTAGTTATGTTCCTAAGAGATGCGTCGTCAAACTCTTGATGAAGTTTTTGGTTAGTAAACCAAGACAGAAAGTAATAAACATAAATGAAATTTCTTTGTTTTGAATATTAATCTTCTAATATATTTAAGAGCTTTTGTATTTTTGTTGTTGACAACGAGATTTTATATTGATTATTAATGCTAATATAACTAGTAATTTATTTATTAAACAAATTAAATGTTATTTACATCTTATTAATTTTAGGTTTGACCCATAACACGTAACGTACGAGTTTGTATTAATTATGTTGTTATGTCATTATTAGGATTGAAATCTGACATCATTTATATTCATGACACATAAAAGGATGTCTAAAGGAACACTTTTAAAGTCAAAATTTATACAACCAAAACTCTACGGCAAAAGCTTACTTACATCCATGATCCAGCCTCTAAGTGACCATTCTTGTTTCTCTCCATCCCCCAAAACCCAATATCGTATAGAAGAGAAATCAGAAGAGAACCCGGAGCAAAACCATGCAAATTTTCCTTGGTAGTTGAGCATAAAGTTACTAAGCTAGGTCTGTGTTTCTTCTTCAAATATTGTTTTTCTTGGGTAATTAAGATAGATATGTCGGTAACATATTTAACAAGCATATCATGTTACCAGAAAAGAAAAGTTACCCAGTATAAAATCAGATTTTTTTTTTTTTTAATTGTGTTGAATCTTTCTACCTCACATCGAATCTAAAGCTCATAAGGATATTTTAAGATTCAAAAGTGTCATCGACTTTAAAAGGTATCTCCGCTTCATAATACACGTGCCCCTTGATGCATATACCTAATCGTCCCATGGTGGGTAAAGTAAAATGTGAAGGGCAATTTTGAGTCACTCTCCATATGATTCTTTAGGTCCCAATGTAAAAACAAGAAGATCTCGGCATCTATGGCCTGAGATACACAGTACTTTCTACTTATCTTGTCCTAAACAGCTACGTATAAACTTGACTTTGGGTTCGGGTTCGGGTAAGGTAACATGTTGTCTCATAAGGATTCCAAACTACGATCCTGTTAAAATCTCCGAAACAAAACCAAGCCGTGGACAGATTCGGAAGTACACGGTTGGTAATAACAACCATAATCAAGTTCAGGGATTTTATCTGACAACAGTCCACATGACTGACTACATGAGAGCACAATGCCTGATAAAATCATGTGTTTCCTACAGAAGACAAAGCCGAGTTGAAGACTGAAACATAAACGATCATAGCTATCATTTTCTGAATCACTTCCAAATCCCAACAAGCTAACAGCTACCGAAAATTCACAATCCCAAAGATTGTATCACATTGACAATAGATTAAAAAAAAATCGAATTATCTCAATTTTCTCATCCAAACGATCAAACATAGATCGAACTCACCATCCAAAACAAATATAAATAGGGTAAAGAAAAGCATAGGAAAAGTTACATGGGAGAAAAAGACTCTCCTAGTATCATTTGAACAGAATCTGGCATGCATTCGAAGCCCTGACCACACTTTTCAAATCTTTGAGCATCTTAGCTCTCTTCAAACGATTTGTGTTGCTCAGGATATATTTGGCCACTTCAATCTCATCTTCTTGTTTCCATTCGTAGCCTTCCCACATGAAAGTTTCGAGATGAAGCAACAAACATTCAGGGACATTCTTTGGTTGATTCCATTTCCCACAAGGTAAGAGATCATTTCTCCAATACAGATGCTGAGATCAGAAGGAAACACATGCAATGTATGCTATTATTAAATCATCAAATCTAAAACCAAGCTGGAAAAAATGCCAAGATATGAACAATACTTACATCGATAAGCTTGAGGACTTGCAATTTAGGAGAGCTATCGAGCATGGAGATAAGTTGATTCCACCACTCTTCTTCATATGTATGTAGCTCCAAATATAATAGCTGATAGAAGATGATACCGGTGGGAAACTTATTCTATACATGAGGCAGTATTAATTAGTACATAAATAATATAATAACAACTAAATTAACTGCAATGAAATATGAATATCTACCTTAAAGGATGGTAAAGACAAGGAAAGACGTTTGACTGAAGTTAGAGATCCCATAAGATTCTCATTGATTATCTCAGCTGAGTAATCAATGAGATTTGCCTCCACCAACTCAGGTACGTTCTCAATCAGACAAGAATCAAGAGCCTTGGTACCTCCAATCATCAAATATTTCAAAGAAGGAGCATTTATCACCCAGCATGGACGCGTTTCTTCATCTCCATTATAGATTGTTAGTCTCTGTAAGGACGGCACAACAATAGCGATAGTTTTCACATCGTCGTATATGATCCCATGCACCACCAAGTTTTCAAGATTAGGGCAGCCAGATAAAAGGTTAAGAAATGATTCAACGTCTTTGAAGTCCACATAGCTAAGATCCAGACCTGTAAGGGTTTTCAGACAAACTGAAGAAGGGACATCCATCAGAATTGAACGTTCGAGTTCCAAGGTTTCTAATGTTTCACAGTGATACAAGGATTCAGGATATCTGAACCGTTCCCCAGTTTCAACATGGAGTACTAGGTTACGCACACTGCCGGCGAAGGCTATTCCAACCAACATTCCAGTATCCATTGCATTACATGATCTCTAGATGAATTCTGAGATGCAAACCCTGTAGCACCGGAGCCTTACGTGTAAGCAAAGCCTTGCAAACACTCTTTGAAAATGTCCCGTCTTCATGGCTCTGATCGCCAGAATCAAACTTGAGTGTAGGCAGAAACTTCCAATGAGACTGCCATGATTTGGACAAAACACTCGTAGATACAGCAACTTTTGTAGGAAGTAGCGACAATATCCGTAGAATCAAAGTCTCAGGCAACTCACTAATCCTATCCTCATTCACGATACCTTTAATATTCATATTTTAACAATCTCCTTTTCTGCCAAACACCACAACAAAAGACACGAGTTGATTTCAAGTGTTGGAGACTAACAGTTGAAGAATCCTAAAACATACAAATAAATTATTAAAAATAAGAAAATCTAACCATCGGTGAAGCTTGAATAGTTGAATTGAATAAAATTGTTAATCCTTATGATACTGTCGAGATCGAGAGAGAGAGAAAAAGAGAGAGAGAGTGAGTAATGACAAGAATTAGGGTTAGGAGTGTCAAATTGGGCATAGAGGGGATATGGACATAAAATGTTAAATCATTTATGAATGGGTCTTGTGGGCCAGTCCATAATGAACTGTGGATTTAGCAGATTGACCGGTCGGCCCATGGACTACTAATATTTAATAAAAATAAATTAATTATATCAAGATTATTTGTTTTTTGTTGAAATTTTAAATTTATTATTTAACAAAAAAGAGGGTTTAAAACTTTAAATGATATGTACAAGATGATGAAGATGAACTTGCTAAAACAATTAGAGAATAGTATTACAGAGATCGTGCATCAAACCAACGCCATAGAAGATCCTCTAATCTGTGCGGAGCGTTGTACCGAAGTGAGCTTATCCTGTCTCGCATAGCTTTAATTATCAATGATACGACTGAGTCACGCCACATCATTCCAACCAGTATTGTGTCTCCTCGAGTTCTTCTCCCTCCACACATGGTAAATAGTTGTTTGAAACAGCAAACGAATAAGGATAAATTCAAGAGTGTTAAGCTTAATTAGCTCGGAGAAGACTTCGTAATTAATGTATCCGACCAATCTAGAGTAGTTGCTGAACCAAGAGACCACTGCTAAGATCATACCATATTGTGTAAGAGTAGGGACAAAAAATAAAATAAATGATCCCGCGTTTCCTCCCTCTCACCACAAAAAAACACAACATTGATCAAACCCCCACATTCTCATACGTTCGCCGGTAGCCAATCTATCCTTCATAGCTAGCCACAATATGAAAGCACAACGTAGAACGCCCTGAGCGAACCAAATCAAACGACTCAAAGCAACACAAGGACACTTTTCTCGCAACTGGTCCCAAGTGGTAGCTGCAGAAAAAAAAACACGATAATCCCCTCCCGAGTATCTCCAAAGAAACACATCAGGCACCGCATCTGAATTTGGTAATGGCGCTGCCATTATATATAGCCGCAACCCGTTACGGGTGATATCGAAAATGATGGCTGCGAATAACCCAGGATGAGTGGACAACTGCATTAGCCACCACCGCTTGCCGAGGAACTTCTAGATTTCGAATACCGGATTTGCCAATCACAGTCGGTAACCAATCATCAAACCAAAATGAAGTGCTTTTCCCATTACGAACCTCAACCTTGAGAAACTCCAGAGCTAGATGGCGCAACTTTAGTAACTTTCACCGCACCCAAGAGCCTTTAGTACCAACTTTCACATCCTAGAAAGAGTCATAACACAACAAGTAATGGCAAGTCCATACAACCCATAATGAATCGGATAAAGTGAATAACCTTCATATCAAACTCAGCGCAAAAACACGAGATGAGTCGCAAAGACTTCTCAAACCCAAACCACCTTCTTCTTTAGTGCAAAAACTTACAAAACTACTTTTACCAATACTAATCTTTTTTTTTTTTTGACATCATAGTGTTATTAATCATTTAATCTTTCGGGGGAGGTGTATTATATAATTGTAATATTTTTTTCTGCAGTCTCACGGGAAATAAGGTAACAATCAAACAACGGAGACTCTCTTATTTATAAAAAAAAAGTTTCATTTGAGCAGAGGAAGTTGGCATGGGCCATGGTGAATTCGAAAACTTTTTTTTTTTTTTTTTTTTGATAAAAAGTGAATTCGAAACTTTGACCACACTTTCCAACTCAAGCATTTCAAGTATATACCCAGAGAACAAGGTAAAAAAAAAGCTTATCTATTAATAACTCACAAACTTTTCAAGACGTAAATCACTAATTTCCAAATAAAATTGATTGAGTACTCAAAACCACTAGAACCGATCCACTTGGTTAACCAAGCTTAGTTTCGTACTCTTCAAATGTCTTTTCCAAAATCGCTTCTTCCAAATGCTAACAAGCTAACAGCATAGATCAAATCAAACATAGACAATATTTTTTTAAAAATTTGGATTATCTCGATTTTCATTTCCAAACGATATATCCAACATAGATCGAACTCACCATCCAAAACAAATAGAAATAGGTTAAAAAAAGCATAGTAAAAGTCACATGTGAGAACAAGACTCCTAATATATAGATGTTTCATTTGAACAGAATCTGGCATGAATTTGAATCCCTGACCACATTATTCAAATCATCGAGCATCTTAACTCTCCTATTAGGAGTGTTTTTTTTTGTTTTGAGGAGAAAGTAGCTCTCTTTAAAGGATTTGTGTTACTTAGGATGTATTACGCCACTTCAAACTTATAATTTCCTCGTTCCCAGTCGTCCTAATCCCACATGAATGTTTCGAGATGAAACAACAAACATTTAGGGACCAGGGACATTCTTTGGTTGATTCCATTTCCCACGAGGCAGGAAATTATTTCTCCGACACGGAAGCTGAGATCAGAGGGAAACACATGCAAGTATGCAACGTGTGTTATTATTAGATCATCAAATATAAAACCGAGCTGGAAAAACTGCTAACATATGAACATTGCTTACACCGCTGAGCTTGAGGACTTGCAATTTGGAAGAACTATCGAGCATGAGGGTAAGTAGATTCACCAGTCTAATCTATATGTTAGTAGCTCCAAATATAATAGCTGATAGAAGATGATACCGGTGGTACACTTATTCTATACATGAGGCAGTATAATTAGTAAATAAATAATATCATAAAAACTAAATTAACTGCAAGAAAACCACAAAAACTACCTTAAAGGGTGATGAAGACAAGCAAAGACGTTTGACTGAAGTTAGAGATCCCATACGCTTCTCGTCGATTATCTCATCTGAGACATCAATAATATTTTTAAATAAATAATAAAAAATTAACAAGACATAATTACTAAAAAAAGAAATGAAAACCAGAAACAATTAGAAAACTAACATTTTTTAAATATTTTTTTCACATACCATAAACTCATAAATAATAACTTTTACCACATGTTAAACTAATTTTAAACACATTCAAATTTTACAAAATGAAAAAATAAAAAAAATATATTAACACTCTCAGCAATTAATCGAAAATTCATTCATATAAGGTTAGGATTCGTTCTTTTACGGAGGAAAAGTTCATTTCAAAGAACAGACTTTCAGGATCGGTGTGAAGCCATAACCGGCTTTAAAGGAGAATTTGAAGAGAATAATGTTCTACTGCTAAATCATCCAACATTCCTAATGAAAGAAAAATTTAATTAGTAGTTCAAATAGTTCTTCTGATTCTGTTGCATACCCAAATAGTTCCTCAAAGTTCAATCAATGTTCAATATAAAAATAATCTCATTTTTTCATCTATTTGTTTGGCTACTTAAAGAAAATTTAAGTTATGACATTTGTCTCTTTGTAAATTGCTTATGGGTTCCGTTTCGTATATGTAGTCGTTTTGGTACAGCAAAAGGAGAATAAACTACACACTATTTTTTTTAAAACAAATAGGCTTTTTTTGTGTGTCTGTCTAATCAAACACCACCATATTTGTGATTTAATAGGGTTAGAACTGTGAATGTAGAAACATCTTTTGTTAAATTAGACTGTATCATCTAATCAACTCTTTGATTAGATGATACAGTTAAAAAAAAGATGATACAGTTTAAAAAAACATGAAGTTAAATTTGTGGAAAGTAAATAAAAGATAATACGGTTAAAAAAAAAAAATCTTCGAAACATCTTAAACCAAACAGAAGCAATCGAATATAGTGGTTACATCTTGGTTAAGTTTTAACCAAAAGGATTTTCGGTCTGTTTCTAAACCAAAATTTTGAGATCATCCATTAATTTGACAACGTGCCGTTTGGAACTGGGATTTTCTCTCACAATTGTAACGTACACAAAGCTGGAGTTTGGAAACTTGTTTTCGAAGTGAACGGCTTTTTCTTCTTTTTTTTTTTAAATTTGAATTTCCTATAAAACGGGTTTTTGAAGAAAATCAAAATGACCGTTTGAAGAAGAATAATGTCTACAAGACTCTCTCTCTCTCATATCTCTCATATTTTGAAATCCCAAATTCTTCTTTCCGGAAAATGTCTTTAGAAATTGAGTACCGGTGCTTTTACAGCCACCGCCGATCATAATCTAGTAAAGGCATTGTCTCAATTCGGCTAAGTTATCGATTATAAGGTCAGTTACACAAGAATTCAAAATTTCCAAATTCCAGATTCAGTTTAGCCGATTCCGATGACTGATCGTTGATTGATTTGTTTCCGATTCCCGTTTCTCTGTGACTTGATTCGATTAATTGCTTACTATATGTCTCTCGTTCTTTGATATTGTTTTTTCCCACCGGTATTGATTTTATGAGCCAGCGATTTTTGTTATTCCCATGATTCTGATCGTCGTTGGATCTGTTTCTGATTTCAGTTTCTCTGTTACTTAGATTCGATTAATTTTGTTTTTGCTGATTTGCTTAATTTGGTTTTGACAGATAATCAACGATCGTGAGACTGGAAGATCCATGAGGGATGCTATCGAAGAGAGGAACAGGAAAGTTCTCGATGGCCGTAGTAGCATCACCGTCAAGAGGAAGCCACAGTGAAGGAAGCCGTGGTGGTGGATGAAATAGGTTTAACGGCAGTTACTGATCTGGTAACAGCGTTCAGATGGTGTTTTTCATCAAAGTTACTGGCTTCACAAACTAACGTTGAAGATCCCTAATCAAGAAAGTGACTCTTTGGTATGTATCTTATCACCATCGTTTATGTTAGTACATAACTTGATATTTGAATCTATGAAGCTCAAATCTATGGTCATTGCCACTCGTTTGATTGTGTAGATTCATGCGAAAATTGTATATCAATTGCTTCCTAATGATGATTCTGTGGGTATTATAGGGTTTCGAAATGGTGAAAAATGGAACAATTACGAAGCAAAAGAAGAGAAGTCTTGCAGAGAGTAAAGACTCAGATGATGTCTCTAGGATGAGGGGGCCAAAGTCGCCATGTGAGTCTTCTACTTCTTTTTCTTCTTTGACTTTATGGTTCTGTCTTGTTCTTGTTTGTTTTGGGGCCGATTGGTTAAGACTGTTATTTTAGGCTTTCGCTGTACGCTTTTGGCTGTAGAAACTTTGACTGTAGAGACTTTGGCTGTAGAAACTGTTGCTGTATAATAAGTTTGATTGGTAACAAAAACTGTAGAAACTGTGACTTTAAATATTTTTAAAAGTTTGATTGGTAACAATATTGTAGAAATTTTCAAATAAATATATTTTATTATACCATATTTAAATAAAAATAATGACATAAACTGATAAATAAATTTTATTAATAGTAAAAATTTTGGGAACAAAATAGAAAACTCATAAATAACTATTAGTAACCAAAAATTTTATCTGTTCTTGCTTCGGGAGCTTCTGAATTATGAAGATAAATATTTTAAAAATACTCGAAATCAAATTAAATAAAATAACTACCGAAAAGTAGCCCACATAGTGTTAATTAGTCATAATTTTGTTATTTATTTTGAATAGTAAATAATAAATTATTATGAATAATAAATAATAAATTATTTTGAATCGTAAATAATAAATATTTTTGAATAATTTTATTGTTACATGTATGATTTTTTTGGTTGTTTATTATTTGGCTGTAATTTATTATGAATTTTGTATTATTGAATTGATTAACAAAACAAAAACATTATTTTAACAATTGTTACGTAAAAGTTTTCTACAGCTTCAAAAGTCTTATTTTTGAGACTTTAAAAAATTAAACTAAAAATGATTTAATGGCTTTTAAAAATAGCAGACTTTTATGGCTTAAAAACAAAATAAAAGTTTAAAAATTTAATTGGTTGAAAATTAACTGTGAAGAATTAAAAATTTTCTAAAGCCTTCAAAGTCTCCTACCAATCGGCCCCTTTGTCTTCTTCTCTCTTGTTCAAAGAGGCTCCAAGGATCATGTGGAGCTCGGATACCAAGTTAGACTCTTAGAAAATTGCAGGTTTGCTTCATTCTCTCCTTCTTCTCACTGTATCAGTTCTTGTTCTTTGATAAAAATAGAAAACGTTTTTGGAACTTAGAGAGATCTGAAAGTGAAATAGATAGAGAAAAGATGAGATATAGAAACTGATTTTCCCATATATTACACAACATCTCTTACTACATATTTATAGATGAAATCAGAGGAGTCATCTCTGTTTCTCTACTTGCTGCAACTCATCATCATGAGCCCCAAAATATCTACCCTAGCCTTAGCTTATAGTTAAGTTTTACAAGCAAAGTTAATATTAAATCATACTCAAAATATATACAGGATAATGATGGAATCTTTTGTCATGTAGCAACTTGTCTTCTCTTTCTCCCCACGTTTCTTTGACTTTCCAAAGTTAATTTGTTTTTCTCTTTTGCAGGTTAAATCAAAGGATGAGATTCCAACACTCCCTCTCGAATCCTTTGATTAATTCCCCATTTTTAATCAAGGGTTTTGAATTTTGATAACTTTTGCTTTTCATTGGCTGTTCCTTTATTCACTGGAGGAATTCTCTTCACAATGTTGGCATAGCTTACAGGTAAGCATGATTTTTCGATCTCCCTCTTGCTTTGATTCTCCATGAATTTAGCTTCTTCTTTGTCCGTCTTTTTAACTCTATCTGGAATGAGTTTCTTCTCAATCTCCCTCTGTTTCTTTTTCATCTAAATTGCTTTATCAAATTCTCTTCCTTGTAGGTAATTCTGTGCAGAAACTTGTGTGGAATCTCTGTCTTCCTTCTCCTTCTTAATGAATTTCTGTTTATCCCACAAAGGCAATTTTCTGATCTCGTTCTTGCTTTGATTATGTTGCTTCTGTTTATGTTTCACAGCAGATCCCTCTTTTTCTACTGTCTCCAAATTCTGAAATTGGATTCCTTTATCTTCTAGCTCCGAGATTGACTTCTCTTTCTCACAAGCTTTTCCCACACCTGCTTCCTGCAGGTTCAACGTCAACTCTCTTCATGTCCATGCGGGTTGCTACTTCAACCAGCTTGTGCTCCCTCTCATGTAAGCTTCTTCTTTTTTGTGTCGTGTCTTCTTTGAACACCAACTTTTTCTTTTTCGGTTCCCTGAAACATTACCTCTGTTTCTCTAACCTTGGTTTCTCTATTTTCAGTTGTTGAACCTTTTTGGTTCTCAACTTTTATCAAAGATTTCTGCTTCTCAATTTCATGAACCGTGTGATCGACTTGTGGATCAATAAGCTCAGTTTCTCTTTTGACAACGAATGAGTTTCTCTGCTTCTCAACTTTCAGTTCCATCTATTGGGATATGACAAGATCTTCTCGTATCTTGCATATCAAGTTAGGGTTTATTATGTAAATATACACCTAAATCATATAAAGGCATTAGTACATATTTACTTAGCCAATAAGATATTCTCATCATATGTATAAAAAAGAGCCTTAGGGCATCGATATCAATAACAAATATTTTACAGAAATATCTCATATACTTAGGTTTCTGACATGGTATCAGAGCAATAGCCGTATTCTCAAAAAGGCTTCTTCGATCCAGATTTTTTTGTTCTCAAAGTTTCAATCTCGGTTTCTTCATTCTACTCTGCTCTCTCCTCTTTCTTTGACCTAACTCTTGTCGAATCTCTCTAAAAAAAAAAAAAAAAAAATTCTCGATGGCTGGAAACAAGGAAAATCCTTCTTTGGCTATACAGACTATCGCCAGAACGGAAGCCACTCGAAGAACGATCTCACCGTATGACCTTTCTGCTGGTGACAATCCGGGATTCACGATCTCTCAGCCGCTACTGCGTGGTCCAAACTACGACGAATGGGCCACCAACCTCCGACTTGCACGCAAGAAGTTTGGTTTCGCAGACGGAACCATCTCGCAACCGAGTGAAGACTCTGATGATTTTGATGATTGGAGCGCTAATAATGCTTTGGTAATCTCGTGGATAAAACTCACTATTCACGACTCAATCCGCTCCAACGTTTCTCATTGTGACGTTGCCTCCAATCTGTGGGAACATATCAAGAACCGTTTTGCGGTTAAGAATGGACAAAGGGTTCAACCATTGAAGGTTGAGCTCGCGACGTGTCACCAAAAAGGCATGGCAGTCGAAGCATACTATGGGAAGCTCACGCAACTTTGGACTGCTATGAAAGATTATCAACATTGTAAAACCATGACAGAAGTTGAAAAGCAGCGTGAAGAAGATAAGGTACATCAGTTTCTTATGGGACTTGATGACTCCTTATATGGGTCTGTTAAATCGGCACTACTTTCTCGTGTCCCTTTTCTGACCCTTGATGAAGCATATAATGCTGTGACTCAAGATGAGGAGTCAAAGATCACAAGTAGAATGCTTGAAGAACGCACTGAAGGAGTCAGTTTTGCTGTCCAAACAGTACAACGCACCAAGAACATTGCTGACAACAGAAACAAATCAATCACATGTGCCACTTGTGGTCGGAAAGGACACTCCTCGGATCAATGTTTTCGGAAAATTGGATACCCACCTTGGTGGGGTGACAGATCGTGACAGATCGCGCACAAATACTACATCAGCTGCATCAGGTCTTCTGGCTACTCTAAACCAAGCACGAAACCTGACCGCAGCTCGCGCAAACTGTCTAACCACCGCTGGACCTGCTGCTTCCGCTTCTGCCAATGCTGTGTTGACTGGAACTGATCGCATAGGCTTTAGCAGTTTGTCGGATACTCAATGGCACTTCTTGGTGGCTATGCTCTCAGAACGTGAACAAACTCAGGGAGGAGTGAAGCTATCGGGTATGTTTTTCCTAAACTCTTGGATTGTTGACACGGGGGCCTCTCACCATATGACGGGTTCTCTTGATTACTTAACCAATGTTACGAATATGGCTCCTATGAACATAAAGCTACCCGATGGTAGGATTACACAGTCTACGAAACAAGGAACAGTTTGCTTAGGCTCTCAACTTAGTCTTCAGAATGTGTTTTTTGTAGATGGTCTCAAGTGTCATCTGATTTCTGTATCGCAGCTAACACGAGATAGAACCTGTGTGTTCCAGATTACTGATACATTGTGTATTATTCAGGACCGCATCACGAGGATGCTGATTGGTGCGGCTGAACAAAGAGATGGTCTTTATTTTTTTTGAGAAACGGGGGCAGTAGCAGCTATGGCGCATTTGGATCATGATACGTCTGATATGTGGCATAGACATTTGGGTCATCCGTCTTCTAAAGCTCTTAGTTTATTATCTATTTCGGGTTTTCGTAGTTCTAGTAGTTTTGATTCCAAGGCGTGTGAGATTTGTATACGCGCTAAGCAGACTAAAGATGTATTTCCTACAAGTTTGAATAAAACAAGTTCTGTTTTTCAACTAGTGCATTGCGACCTCTGGGGTCCTTATCGGAAAACTTCTATTTGTGGATCTAGATACTTCTTAACCATTGTAGATGACTACTCTAGAGCAGTTTGGATTTATTTACTGCCCGACAAGACTGCAGCGCCTCAAGAATTGAAGAATTTTGTTGCGCTTGTAGAAAGACAATTTGAAACAAAACTGAAAACGATTCGCAGCGACAATGGAAGTAAATTTGTGTGCCTAAGTGATTTTTTTACTCAAAAAGGAATTATACATGAAACCTCTTGTGTTGGGACACCTCAACAGAACGGCCGTGTCGAACGAAAGCATCGTCACATTCTTAACGTTGCTCGGACACTGCGGTTTCAAGCTTCAGCACCGATTGAGTTATGGAGTGAGTGCATTCTTGCTGCTGGCTATTTAATTAATCAAACTCCATCCTCTGTTCTTAATGGCAAGACTCCATTTGAGATGCTCTATGATCGGCCACCTCTTACTCACATCAAAGTCTTTGGCTATCTATATGTTATGTTCACAATCAACGACATAATGGTGACAAATTTGCACCTCGAAGCAAAAAGGCAATTTTCATCGGTTATCCTTTTGGTAAAAAGGGTTGGCGGGTTTATGATATTGAAACAGGAGTTGTCTCGGTCTCTCGTGATGTAATTTTCTGTGAAACGGAATTTCCTTTCTCTGAAGGCATTGTAGCAGAGGAATCAGTGCCTTTGTCTCCTATTCCACTTGATCCACTTGCTGCAGATATCTCGCCTCCTCTACTGAAACCGATATCTCCTTTGCCTCCAAGTGTTGAACCTGCAATCTCCGAAACAGAGGCATCAAATTTGTCTCTTCCACCATCAGTTTCAGTGGATCTTGATTCTTCCAATGCTGAGTCCTCACCAATTTTGAACTCAGCGATACCTTCTCCTACGACTTCTTCATCTCGACCAGTTCTGTCTTTACCACCTCCGCTGGTAACAGAATCTAGAATCTTGAACTCTTCCTCAAGTTCATCAATTCCAGTGTCTCCACCCAAACCTCAGCTTCGACAGAGTACACGTCCGAAGCAATTACCGACGAAACTTGCTGATTATATTCTTCAGCTTTCTCATGCATCAGGTTTAAAACCGAGTGACTGCAAATATCCCCTTTCAGAGTATACTTCTACTTCTCGATTTTCTGAAAAACACCAAGAGTATATCTTCACCATTACAAGCAATAATGAGCCTCAACACTATTCTCAGGCTATTCTCGATGAGAATTGGCGGAATGCAGTTCGGTCTGAAATTGACTCACTCGAAGACAATGGCACTTGGACCATTGAAACTTTGCCTCTCGGTAAGAAAGCTATTGGATGTAAGTGGGTTTTTCGCCTCAAATACAAGTCTGATGGAAAGCTTGAACGTTATAAAGCCCGATTGGTTGTTCTTGGCAATCATCAAATTGAAGGTACTGATTTTAAGGAAACATTTGCTCCCGTTGCCAAGATGACAACAATACGGATGTTCTTAGAAGTCTCCGCAGCAAAAGATTGGGAAATCCATCAAATGGATGTACACAATGCTTTTTCTGCATGGCGACTGAGAAGAAGAGGTATATATGCAGCTCCCGCCTGGTTTCCGTACTTCCAATAAATCTCAGGTGTGTCGGTTACGTAAGTCTCTTTACGGTTTGCGACAGGCGCCGCGTTGTTGGTTTGAAAAGTTGAGTACAGCTCTGATTGACTATGGCTTCACTCAATGTATCTCAGATTACTCTCTTTTCACATATGCACATGGCAACACTCGACTTCATGTTTTAGTCTACGTTGATGATCTCATTCTTTCCGGTAACACTGTTTCTCTCATCGCGGAATTCAATGCCTATCTCAGTTCTCGGTTCCACATGAAAGATCTTGGCATTCTAAAATATTTTCTGGGCATTGAAGTCCTTCGTAATCCGTCTGGTATATACATCTCTCAACGAAAATATGCGATGGATATTATTTCAGAAGCTGGTCTCTCCGGTGTTAAGCCTGTCGCGTTTCCTCTTGATCAAAATCACAAACTCGCATTGGCCAAAGGTAAACTGTTTGATGATCCTACTAAGTATCGCCGACTAGTCGGTCATCTCATCTACTTGAATCTCACACGTCCTAATCTGGCATATTCGGTTCATATTCTCACTCAGTTTATGCAACAACCACTAGTTGAACATTGGGATGCTGCGCTTCGTGTTGTCTGGTATCTCAAGCAAAACCCAGGTCAAGGTATTCTTCTTCGCTTTGATTCTCCTTTGACTCTAACGGCATGGAGTGATTCTGATTGGAACGGCTGTCCGATTACTCGTCGTTCTCTCACCGGTTGGTTTATTCAACTCGGCAACTCTCCTATCGACGAAATCAAACGAGGTACTATCTCCACGATTCATGTTTCTACTAAAACTCAACTAGCTGACATCTTGACCAAGTCTCTTGGTCGGAAGGAATTCGAATTTTTCAAGTCCAAGTTGGGCATTCTTGATCTTCATGCTCCAACGTGAGGTATTGGGATATGACAAGATCTTCTCGTATCTTGCATATCAAGTTAGAGTTTATTATGTAAATATACGCCTAAATCATATAAAGGCATTAGTACATATTTACTTAGCCAATAAGATATTCTCATCATATGTATAAATAAGAGCCTTAGGGCATCGATATCAATAACACATATTTTATAGAAACATCTCATATACTTAGGTTTCTGACACCATCTTTCTTTGTCTTGTACTCTGCTTCAACCTTCTTCTCAATCCACTCTTTTGGATTTAAACATTTTTGATCCATGACCTCTGGTTTCAGGCACTCTAGCATCTCTATTTTTTGAAAGGGTGATTCAAAAGAAAAGATGGGGCCTCGATTTTGATCTATTATCATCTAATTTCTCAAGTTAATCATTCTCCTAGGTATGTCTTCAATCTTTTTCTGCTGTTAAGTATTTCGATTTTTCTCATACAGCTTGAAGTTATTCTCTCTTTTATTTTTATGCAGTAGACTTCATAGTCAATAGACTTTGTGAACCTATCTTAAAAAAAAAAAAAAAAAAGAATTCTATTTTTTTTATAAAAGGCTTTAGTTGTTTGTCTTCTTCTACACATGGGATCTTAAGAGATGGTTAATGGCTCCGCAACAGTTCCCAAAGAAGAAAGTATACATGGTAGTGGAAATAATAAATATGTAGCAGCAGAGAACGAAGTGATTTGAGTTGATCTCTTGAATCTCCCAACACATGCATATATGCATACATTCATGCATTATTGCATATATTCATGCATCATTGCATACATGCATACATTCATGCATCATTGCACACATGCATCATTGCTTGATTCTGTATTTTCATCACTAAATTGTTTACTTTGCTTCTTCTATATGGTTAACTTGTTTGTATGTTTCCTGTCTTTACTTCTTTGTGTCCTTACTTCCTTAATTGTTTTCTTACATGCTTAACTTATTTTCTTCTTGGATTTTTGATCTTTGCTTACTCAATTGCTTCATTAGTTGCTTTACTTGTTTGTACGTTTCCTTACTTTTTTTTCATTGTTTGTTTACATGCTTAACATGTTTACTCACCATCATTTTTTGCTGTACTTGTTTGCGTGTTTTCCTTCTTTCATTGTTTGTTTACATGGTTGACTCTCCGTCACTTTTTTTCTTATTTTATTATTTATTTTTAGAATGGGCAAAAATTACCAAACTGAACCAAAACTAAGACAAAAATTACAATAAACAATCATAAGATTAATTACAATTATTTTGTCAAACACAAAATTATTTAAACCAACAAATAATTAAAATTTAAAAAACCTATCAAATTAATAAAAACAACAAATAATAAAAACGAAACCATGAAATAGTTATATTAAAAATCAAAATTAACAAATCTAACAAATAGTCAAAAACAAACATGGCAACAATAAAGCTAATAAAATACCAACAAATAGTAAAAAACAAAATGAAATAGTTAAATAAAAATGCTATCAATTAAAATTATTTCATCACACAAAAAATTGATAAAACCAACAAACAGTTAAATTAAAAAAACTAACAAATAGTTTTTAAAAAACCATGGGAACAATAATACAAATATAAATGGGCAATTCTCAATTTTGGCACAAAATGAAGATTTTTTTCCTAAAATAGCAGACACGCTAGATTATCCCATAACTAGCATTCATTAACGACAGAAAGACAATTATACCCTTGACTTACAAAACACACATTTTTACAGAAATAGCACATTCGCGATTTACTCCAATTTCTGACGAACTTTCTGACTTTTTGTGACGACGCTCCGACAGAATCTCCGACGACTCTCCGACGAATAAAGACAACCAGAATTGTTGATTTCACGTGAAGCAACAATCGCGTGAAGCTTCTGCACTTTAGGTCTATATTCGATTTCATTTTTTCTCACAAGGTAAAGCTCGATTCATGTTGTTTGTTCTTATATCTCGTTGTTGCAAGGTGTTTGTGCTTGTTTTTTTGGCTTGAATTTGTTCAGTCTCATGCGATTTTTAGAATAAATGTGTTGGATTGAATATGCATATAACGTGTTCGACGAAATGTCTGTGAGAGTTGATGTTTCAATGTTCGGCTTGATTTATTGTTTTGTTCATATATCTCGTTGTTGTATGGTGTTTGTGTTTGTTTTTTGGCTCCAATTTGTCCAATATTTTTTTGATTTTTAGAATAAATGTGTTAATTAGAGACAAACAGTCTTAATGAGATTGGTGTTAATGAGTTAATGATATTGGTGTTAATGAGTTATCATTTTTATCATATTGGTGTTATCATATAGATTGGTCAGTTTTGTATCTCATCACGTACAGTTATCATTATAGTTAAGCATTCATTTCTGATCTTTATTTCATTGTTACTAGCATTAAAGGGTTATTAAGTTATCATTTTTAGCTCTGATTGTTAACAAGTTTATTTTGCCTGTTTTTGACTCTAACAGATGAGCTTTCTTGATTTATTGCAATTGCACACATTTGAAGCTTTCAGTTTCAGTATTGAGAAATCTTTTGAGAACTCGATCATAAACAGGTAAAATTCTAAGATTTCTCTCGATGTAGAGTTTGGGTTTCTCAGTCTCACACTTGTTATTTGTTAAACTTCAAAAATTGGGAACAAAGATATTTGAGAAGTATATGAAGTTAGTTAGTAAGCATTTGAGAAAGATTCGTAGTATTTTAGGATGGTCATAGAGTTTGTGTAGCATTCTTAAAACACAGAGTTAATGTAGCTTATGTGTGCTAGAGTTTCTGTTCTAACATTTTCATTTCCTAATCTGCATATTGTTTTATGAAATCTATAATGCATACTTTGAATTAGTTGGTTGTATTGTTTCATTGCCAAATAATACAGTAGCATGCTCTTACAAGTATATTTTCAAGCCTGATTTTACAAGTATTGTTTCGATTTCTTTCTGCTATTTGCTAAAAAAATATTTAAGAAGGATCAGAAGTTATTTAGGAAGGATTCGTAGATATTTAGGAAGGATCAGTAGTGATTTGGGAAGCATCTGTAGTGATTTGGGAATATTTTTGGAAGGATACATAGCTATTTAGGAAATGATTTGTAGTAGTTTAGGATGATAACCTGATATTGTTCTTTTAAAAAAAAAAGGTTAAATGAAAAAATGGGAGATTCATTGCTAAAGTGGGTAAATACTAGATAGGATTCGCGATAAACCTAAAGAACTTGACAATCGAGTCTTTCACCTACAATCACCCAGATGAGAACAAAGAAAGAGTCTTGGAAATTGTTACATATATTGCAGATACCTTCTTGCCTATACTTGAAAGATATAAAATGTTTTAGCTTTTTCAGAAACCCTTTCATATATTTAGGAACACATTCCTAAAATATCATAATATATGAGATCATCTTTAAATTGTGCAGAGATGATATTTGCTCTCCTCTGTATCGTTGAGAACATAAAGCAAATAAAGATCCTTGCTCCATTCAAGATTGTGCACAATTGTGAAGAAGGTCTGAAGTCAAGCACAACATCTAATTATGAGATCTTTGTCCTCGAAAAGATACAATGTCATTCTTTGAAGATAGAAGAGTTCTCAAGGATCTGTGATAGTGTTATTCACGATCTAAGGAGCACTCTAACATGAGAAATATTTGACTGTTTTTTTAACAATAGAATTTAGGATTTCATTGTTACTACTTTTAGACATGGTTGATGTTTTGAAAATGAGCATTTAGACAACATAGATTCTTAGACATGGTAGGGATTTTTATTTTAAATGAAACTTATGTTATCACCTTTTTTTGTTACTAAGTTATTTTATGGCTGTTACTTATGTTCTTGAATTTTAATGTTTATGAAAGTATTTAGGAAACTTTTAGACATATTTAGGAAGGGTTTCTTAAAGTTCTAAAATTAGAACAAGTTATAAGTTTTTAAAAATCTAATACATGCATACATGTACTGAGTATTTATGAAACTATTTAGGAACCATTTATACTTTTTTAGAAACTTTGTCTTAATTCTAACACATAATTCAGCAATTTTGAATTTGCAATGTTTGGAAGAATAAGATTGTTGTTTATATAACCTATAGTTGAGACTCATTAAATAACTATCTAAAATTCAGCGAACAAATCCCTAAAACTTAAAAAACTATTGTTTGTCACTTAGGAAATGCTTCATACAATTACAACTTCTCTAAACAACTCAATATAGTGTTTAGGAAATGGTTCCTAAAAACAGAATAACACTTCCTAAAACACTAATATTCTTCCAAACATGTTTAATACGAGTCTTCCATATACCTTGTCGATTATTTTGATTAATGGAGAAGAAAGATAAACATAATTCAAAGCATAAAAGTTCAGATGAACAGCAAATAACAAAAACCAATTAAAAATGGCAATATAGGAAATTAGGAAAGGGTTCCTAAACACAGAATTAGTCTTCCCAAAAACAATACTATTCTTCCAAACATGTTTATTATTATGAGTCATGAAACATATACCTTGTCAATTTCAATGGAGAAGAAAGATAAACAAAAATCAAATAAAAAAGGTTCTGATAAACATATATATAATAACAAGAACTAAATAAATTGAGTTTTTAAAATGGCAATACAATATATTAGGAAAGGGTTCCTAAAACAGCATAAGTCTTTCTAACACAATTATATTCTTACTAACATGTTAATTATACATTGTCGATTTTGATTAATAGAGAACAAAGATAAACAACAAATTCGAAGCAAAAAAGTTCTGATAAACATCCAAAAATAAGAACCAAATAAATTTGAGTATTTAAATTAGCAATACAGTATATTAGGAAAGGCTTCCTAAAACAATGAAACTGCTTCCTAATATGTTAATTCTGTGTCATACACAACAAAGAATCCAAACTTGAGAGTTCATCATATCCGGTTCTTGCATGTACTCTTGTTGTGTCCTCCTATGTCACACCTATTGCACTTACCATTCTGTCTCATACACACAACAAAGAGTCCCAAGTTGAGACAATATATAATAAACACAAAAACTCATAGACAAAGTTTGGAGAGAATTGATATATTATGATATTAACAGACAAAATAATACATAAATCTTAGGATCCTGAGAAAATAAAGTAATAAGACTAACCATGACAAAACTAAAGAAACACAGTAGTTAACACAGTTTCACTCATGTAACTTCTCTCTTAATCAAGCTCCTAGACAATGGAAAACAGAAGCAATAAGATATATGTAAAACTGATAGAAGAAGCTACATTGTTGAAATCAAAACAAAAGCCAAGAAATACATGATCATAAATATTGAATCATATGTTTTCCATTTCAGTATTTAACAAAAATAAACAATAGTCATCAGTGAATTAACACACACTTACCAAAAAAAAATTGAATCTAAAGAGAATCATTTCGAACTAAAGCTCTCTAATTTCAAATCAACATATACCAAAATTTTCAGTTCAAAGCTAGTTTCAATTAACAAGGAGTTTGAAATAACACAATCAGATAATTAGTTAATGAATTGCCTAATCATTTCAAACTAAAGCTCTCTAATTTCAAATCAACACATACCAAAATTCTCAGTTCTCATCTAGTTTTAATGTGCAAGTAGTTTGAAATCACACAATCGGAGAATGGATTAATAAATTGCCTAATCAGATATAAAATCGATCAAATCTCCTCATCAATTTCAGTAACCGGCATCGATTTTGCAAGTTCAATCTCAATTTAGTATCCTTAACAACTTAATCGATGTTCAATATCAATCACCTTCATCGATTTCACTAGTAGATTTAAATCCGTCTAGAGTACTTTTGTCGTCGTCGCCGTCGGAATTCAATTTTTACCGCCATCGCAATTATTTCGTCGGCGACATTTCTCTCCACCTTCACAACACGCGATCTGAGATTGAATTCAAAATAGACATATTTTATAACATGGGTATATATGTTTTTTACCCTTTAATGAATGTTATTTATGGACTAAATGTAGAGTAGTGCTATTTATGACCAAAAAACATCAAATAGTGTCATTTTAAGGAATTTCTCAATATAAATACCAACAAATAGAAAAAACCATGAAATAGTTAAATTTTAGTGGCTAAGTAGAATTGGAGCTGGTCGAATTCGGCTGCCGTAGAGAGAGAGAGAGTAAGGCGAAGTAGAAGAGCTAGGGGTTTGAATTTTTGACTAATGAATGATATATATATATATATATATAATTATATATATTTTACGGCAATGATATATATATATTTTGTCTTTATCAATTATTAAACATATTAGTGAAATTAATAAAATATTATTTCTACTTTCTTTCGCCAGTGATTGAAAGTAGCTCTTCATGTTATGTGGAACTCTCCTCCTATGCTATGGTTGTGTCTCATGTTATCTCGTCATTGTTGGTTCTAACCTCTACACCATTAACACAGACACAGCCATCGAAGATTCGTCCTGCTCTAGTGTCTAATTCCTTGACTATCAAACTCATATTTGGCTTCAGTGCAAAATAGTGTTTTGAAAAATAAAAATGAATTGAAAGGTAGAGGAGAGGTACTGAACTTGAGGGAAGAAGGTTCAACAAGCATAAATTACCACTTGTGCTAGTGATTTAATGTGGATATTACATACAAAACAAATATATATTTAGATTTAATGTGGGTCAGTTGACCCACCTTCCTTCCTTCCTTCCTTCTGTGTCCGTCCTTGTTTGGCTTGAAGCTCCAAGAATGCGACTGGTTCACACCAACGGTGAATTTTTTTTTGGTTTTAACCAACGGTGAAATTGATGGAAATATGTATTTAGATCCGAAATATGCAAGATTTTTTTTAACTGTGTTCAAGTGTACAACACAAATACCCAAACTTGGAACGCTTTGCCTAAATTAGAGGGTTTAGACCTAAGTTTGCTAATTATAGTACTGTTAATTTGGTGGATTATGGTGGTAAGCTGATGATTTTGTGGGATAAGAATGTGCCTGGAAGTGGTATAAGGAGAAGATGATTTGGTGGTACATAAATTTAGCTTGAAAAGCACAACAATGAAGAAAATTGAGGGAAGGTCGAGTGGTTGAATGTGTGCTATTGCTGCTACTGCTTGACAGTTTTGACTGGTATATATATCGGGTTTTTTTTGTTTTGTTTTACTATGTCACTTTTACAGGAATGTTTTGTGTTTTTGTGGGGAATGCAATTGACATGTTTTTGCTTTTAAATATCTCCACTCACTTGATTTGTCGATGATTAAGCCTGTTCTGTGAGTGCCTCGTGCTAGAAAGAAAGCATGTGATGAAATTAGGAGCAAGAATATACAAACAACAAAATGGAGAAGCCGAGATGAAATCTCGCTCTAGTTTAAGGTAAGCTTATATGTTCATGTCATGTAGGATGTAGCCAACCAAAAATTCTAATACGCCATTAGCACATCAATCAATGATTCTTCCTTCCCTAACGTCTTGTTCCTTGACTGTCAAACTCACATTTGACTTGAAGCTCCAAGAATGCGACTTGTTCACACCAATAGTGAATTTGATGGAAAGATGTATTTAGTTGGAAGCTCCAACATGCAAGATCTTTTGTACTGTGTTCAACTGAACAACACAGACCAAAACTTAGAACCCTCTGTCTAAATCCGATTACCGATAGGCTTGAAAACATACATATTTTTCGCCATTCTTAGTTTCTTGCTCATCATAAAGTTTTCTGAATTTATTCTTCCAAATGGCATCAAACTACGGCTAGATAAGAAAAACATCACGAACCAACGGTTGTATAATACTTACAATTCAAAATTTTGACTTTGAAACAGTTAACCTTAGAGCTGTAACTCAGTTTCTGAAACCAATATTGTCACTAAAAACCGAGTGTAGTAAGACGTCTGCAGTGCTTACATGTGATATCAAATTCTTTGAACACAAGTTGGCATGAATCCGAAGCCATGACCACATGCAGTTTCCAATTTCTCCAACCTCTCGAGTCTCTGTTGGAATCTAATCCCTTGATTAAACCTGCAAAAGAGTTGTTGGAGTCCATCATTATCTAGTATGTATTTTGAGTTGTTGGAAACAATCTAATAAATAACAACAAGAAACTCAATTATATAATTGGAAGAAAAGCTTACGTCCAAGGGTCTGCAAAGAAAAACGTTTGACTGAAGTTAGGGATCCAATAATGTTCTCAAAGACTATACCACACACATTAGTAATACTTGCCTCCACCAACTCAGGTGTATTCTCAATCAGGCAAGACCCATCACGAAAAATCCCTTCAATCTTTAAGTATTTCAAAGAAGGAGCATTTATCACATAGACCGAGTCTTCATCATCATTATCAGCAGTAAGTGTTAGCCTCTGCAAGGATGGCACCACAAAAGCGAAAGTCTACATCAGCTTGTATCAATTGATGAACCACAGGCTAAAACAACCAGATAAAAGGTTAAGAACTGATTCAATATAGTTTTTGTACACCACCCCTTAAAGGCGTAATTTATATGTTTTATTTAGATGAAAAAACTATTTGACTTTTGTAGCAACAAATTTTGACCTCTTTGTGACAAGAAAAAAGTAAATTTCTTCTTCAACGAGTCTCTAATAAAGCCTCTTGAAGACAATAACACTTTGTTGCTTTACTTATCTCTGTTACAATTTCTGCAAACCCACAAGTAGCCAAAGACTGAACACGAGCACAAGTTTTACCACACTAGTCTCTTTTGATTGCAACATTTTGGATACTAGTTAATATATACACTACAAGAAATTTACCGCAAAACCGACGGAATTTCCGACGGAATATAAATCCATCGGCAAATTCCGACGGATTTGCGACGTATTTCTGATAGACATGAAAATTGACGATTTCGTCAGGAAATCCGTCTGAAATTTCCGACGGATTAATTTCCGTCGGAAAATTTCTGACGGTTTCCGACGGACACACCTAGTTATGTCGGAAATCCGACAGATTTTTGACGGATTTCTGACGGATTTTTGACGGAATTTATTTTTTGGCTTGTCTAGTCATATGTCAGACTAAACCTTAGAACGAGACACGTGAAACCACAAAACCGTCGGAAATTCGTTCAAAATTTCCGACGGATTTCTGACGGTTTTGTGGTTTCGTAGTCTTTTACGATCCGTTTAACTTGAAATATGTTTGTAGTATGTTATGTTACTCATTTCAATCATAAAATAATACTAAAAACCTTGTTATATATTATTTATACCAAAATTAGAAAAATTCATACAATCATGTGTACATGTTAGACAATGATACATATACTTAAGCGATGATTTATAAACATAAAAAATAAATTTTCTAATTTTGGTATATTTAATATGTAACAAGATATATATTAGTATTTTATCATTGAAATGAGTAACAAGAGAAATGGATCGTAAACGACCACGAAACCACAAAACCGTCGGAAATGTTTATAAAAAATTTGACCGCGTAAATTGCCTGCGTGAATTAAATTTGTTTAAATTTTTTGGCATCCGTCAGTAATTTCCGACGGGTAGAAAAAATATAGGCGCGAATGTTCCAAATATTTTCGAACAACACCGGAAAATATTAATTTTTTCGCCAGTTCCGACAGCATTCCGATGGATATATCATCGGAATGCTGTCGGAACTGGCGAAAAAATTAATAACTAATTTTAATTGTAATTGATATTTTTATAATTAAAATTTATTTATAATTATAATTTTAAATCTTAATTTTTATTTATTCCGAACTAATTTTATATATTAATTATATTTAATTACAATTAATTAATATTAATTACAATAAATTAAATATTATTAATATTAATAATAAATTTATATCCGTCAGAAATCTGTCAGAAATCCGTCTGAAATATGTCCGTCAGAAATCCGTCAGAAATATGTCCGTCGGAATGTGTCCGTCAGAAATCCGTTACAATTTTTGACGGATTTCCGACGAGATAGAACAGACGGAAAAATCTGTCGGAAATCCGTCGGAATTGGCCTATTCTGACGGATTTCCGACAGATTTTTCCGTCTGTTCTAGCGTGTTTTCTTGTAGTGTAAGTAGATTCCACCAATCAACTTTATGTGTATATAGCTCCAAATATGCCAACTGATAAAATGTACTACCGGTAGGAAATGTAATCTATACATGAAGGCCATATTAGTAGAGAAACGTTGCAATAACAACAAAGTAACTCAAGGTAAGACGCTTGACTGAAGTGACTGACCCCAAAATGTTCTCATAGAATGGATCATTGATGGTAATATCTACCTCCACCACCTCAGGCGCATTTTCAATCAGATAATAACAGTCTCCACCAAAATATCCATGATCAATCTTCAAGTATTTTAAAGAAGGAGCATTTATCTCATAGACCGACTCATCAATTTTATCAATAATTGTTAGCCTCTATAAGGATGGCATGGAAATAGTGAAAGTCGTCCTATCATCATGGTCACTTCGATGAACTACCAAATTTTCAAGATTAAAACAGCTAGATAAAAGGTTAAGAAGTGATTCATCATCTTTGAAATCCACATCGTGAAGGTGTAGAGTTCTAAGGGACTTCAGACAAACCGGAGAAGGTAGATGTACTAGAATGGAACCACAGGAAGCTCCGAGTTCCAAGGACTCTAGTGTTTCACAGTTAAACAAACTTCTAGGAAATTTGAACGACTTTTTGTTAGGGTAAACTTTGAGTACCAAGTTAGGCACATGGAGTCCAAGTGCAATGCCAACTAACATTCCAATATCTATACTAGCAGCATTTATACTCAGACGCAAACATTGTAGAACCGGAGCTTGATGTGAAAGCAAACACTTGCAAACATTATCTGAAAATGTCTCGAGATCAGTCATGCCATAGTCGTTAAACTCCATACTAGGCACCATCTTCCAAAGAGACCTCCAGCGTTTAGCCACAACACTCATGGCTACAACATCTTTTGTTGGAAGTAAAGAAAATATCTGCAAAAGCAAAGCCTCAGGTAACTGACTGATCCTGTCCTCATTGCTCAAACTTTGACCACATCTTTTACTGTACAAAAGAAACCCAAAATTCAACAAACTTTAGGCCATGAATGTTTGATAGTTTTTTAGTGGTTTTTGGCTTTTGGTTTTTAGTGTTTAGTTTTTGGTTTTTGATTTTTTTGGTTTTTAATTTTTGTAGATTTTAGTTTTCCAAAATCTCCTAAAAACTCATATAAGTGAGATTCCAGATTCTCTTCATAAATGTGGAAAAACCCATCAAAATCTAGATTCCCTATTTTTTAGGGAATTCGCTTTTTTCAAAATCATGAATGAAAATAAATTAGATTTTTGAAAAATCTAAAACCAAAAACTACTCTAAAAACCATTGTCATTCAAGGCCTAAAGAACTATGAGTTGGTTTGGAGCTTACAGTATAAGAAACCCTAACATTAGGATATGAGAAACCCTAAGAACAGTTCATAGAAATAAGCACACATTGAAGAAGCATACCTTTGTTTCATTGTTTTCGACAGAGACAACAATTGGTCCTCTAATTTCTTTGAAAATTTGATCTTCTCTTGATTTATACCCTTCCGAGTATTATTGCATTTACAAACGCTATTTCAAATCCCTCTCAAACGCAGATGTATCGCAACAGTCCAAACGGTAGCAATTTGATAGAGTTTGATAGAAAATAATTTAATTTATTTGCTAAAGAGGATGAAACAGTTCGACCTCTGTGAGAAATGAAAAATACACGGCAGACATTAGGGTTTTCAGAGGAAGAAGGGGTGGCGAAATGTGAAAACGATGACGGATCGGCCCAAAGATTCCACTTGCATCTTTTATAAGTAAACCAATACAAACCGGATGTATAGTTGCGGTTCCAAATCATACCGTTTTAGTTTTGGTTAAATCAACACTATAATGACACAAGTGTCTCTTCTGGTGATAACACGTCAAATTTTATGAGCTTTCTAAAGATGGCACGAATTCGAACAGATCCATAATGGAGTTTAGGATCATGGATCTGTGGCGAACTCCCATAATGGAGTTTAGGATCAGTGGAGAATCCATGTGAAGATTGTAATGGTTTAGTGTTGTTCTCTTGCTTTCAGATTTAGGATAAATTGGGGGTAAGATGTTCTTAGTGTTCGATGCGTTGAACAAATTAAGAATCTGAATAACTCATTTGCTATTCTAAGTGGAAGAAATTGATGAAATCTAACAGTTTTTTTTTTACCGGAATTTGAGAATTGTGATTCTTGGGGTTTATTGTTTCTGTAATTAGAGGAGCTGATTATAGAAATGTCTTCCCTTTGATAGCTCCTAATTCTATTTAGGATCATTGGCAATACTTAAAAAAAATTTCTTTGATCTGAATTTGCAGGTAAACTCAAAAACATCAAAAAATGCAAGCCATTGATCAATCTTTTAAGGAGTTACATATTAATTATTCTGCAAACCAACTCTGTAAATACTTTCGTTTTTGAGATTATAGAATTTATGTTCACATATGCTTTGGTTTAGAAGGTCAATTGTCAGAATGCAATGGTGAAAGAGTTGATTTAACAATGAGACTCAGATTGTTGAAGCTGGTGAGTCATGTATCTGGTTTAACACCATAAGTGTTACCAGAAACTTCAGTTCAACCTCTCTCGTGTGCGGGATATTCAAGCTGAGATTCAGAAGATAATTGTAGTATCCACAATGTACCAATGATGGTTATATATGTTAAAATTATTATAAAAATACCCATAAAAATTAGTGATTTCTGAAATATATGTTTATGCACCAGCTCATTATGAGACAATGCTTGTGAGTGAGAGAATGGTGAAGAGTGAAAGCTAAATAAAAAGCATGGCAAAAAAATTGTTTATTCTGTTAGATACAAAGATGGAAGCATGACTAATGGAGATTGTTGAGACTTAAGACAAAAATAAGTGACGAAGAAGAAGGAAAAGAAAAAAGAATAATTGGGGAAGAGTTACCGTTCACATGAAAAGTAAACAAAAAAATGTGGTTGTAATACTTATTTTATGGTTCAAAACTTTCTATTATGTTTCATGTCACTGATACAGAATAAAATATGAGTTTTGTCCATAAGACAACCACTAAGATTTGCTTTATTATTGCTTAAATGTTTTTAAACTTTTTTACAGAGAATAAAATGTATATGTACACAGAATATTTAAATTTTTCGATAAAAACAAGAGTTCTTAGTGAATGTAAATCATTAACTATTTTTCTAATAGTTTTGCAGGATAAATCATTAACTATTTTCCTGATGGTTTGATTTTGCTACATTAAAGAGGATCGCATGATACGCTAATAAGCTAATGTGTCATTAAATCAAATAAAAATAAAATACAGAGGAAATAAAAAAACCCGGGGAGTAGCCCGAGTATTTACCTAGTTTTCATATTTTTTTGTTTAATTTCAGTAATTTTGATGTTTAGCATAAATTTTTGCTTTCTGGATTGTAAACCGAACTGAACTGTTTACTAATTGCCATTTTCCTCTTCCTGATCCATTTTCATCTCACAACCAAAATGGCCAAACTTTGGTTCGGTGCGACAGATTCGTTTGGTCCCAATGCCCAAGCTGTTCGGATGCATAATATTGTATTACTAAACTGTTTGTAACGCACTAAATTAAGCCTAATTCCTAAGTACCTAATTCAAGATACATGTCTGGTTTCATGCAGAAAATAATTGACTTTTGTAAGAAAGAGTTTTGAACTCTTTGAGTTTGTCGAATAGGCTAGCTATGTGCTATAAGTTAAAAATAACTGACTTCATTTGCGCAGAAGAAGGAATTGGCAATGATGAATTCGAAACCCTGACTACACTTTCCAACTCCTCAAGCATCTCAACTCTCTCGTCTGAGTTAAGACCTTTTATGGAAAAAGTTGCTTTCTTCAAACAATTTGCATTTTTGAGGATACCTCTATCTCCTCTTTTAGCTCCTCTTTGTAGCCATTCCACACAAATGTCTCGAGATGGAGCAACAAACATTCAGCAACATTATTTGGTTGATTCCATTTCCCTTTATCCTCAAGATGTTTTCTACAACTCAGTTGCTGATGGACCAGTGAGGGGGTTAAACACAATGAAATTATATATTATATCAGCAAACCTAAAACTGATTCAAGAAAATAGCTGACAAATGAACATTGCTTACATCAATGAGCTTGAGAACTTGCAATTTAGGAGAACTATCAAGCATGAGAGTAAGTAAATTCGACCAAGCTGCATAGTTTATATATAGCTCCAAATATACCAGCTGATAGAAGATTCTACCGGTGGGAAACTTAATATATGCATGAGGCAGTATTAGTACATAAACAATATAATAGTCTCAACTAAAAATTAATTGCAAGAAAAGAACATGAAAATCTACCTTCAAAGCTGATATTTCCAAGGAAAGACGTTTGACTGAAAATAGAGTGTTCACAAGCTTCTCGTTGATTACAATAATAATATTTGCCTCCACCAACTCAGTTGTATTCTCAATCAGGCAAGACTCATCACCTAAAATACCTTCAATCTTCAAGTATTTCAAATGAGGAGCATTTATATAATTATCACATAGTCCGAACGCAATGTATTACTATAATCATAAATTGTTAGTCTCTGTAAGGATGTAACCGCGATAGTAAGGATGACACAGTCAAATTTTCAAGGTTAGGGCAGCCAGATAAAAGGTTAAAGATTGATTCATCGTCTTTGAAGTCAACACAGTGAAGATGTAGAGTTCTACGGGATTTCAAACAAACTTAAGAAGGAACATCCACAAGAGCAAAAAACATGAGTTTTAAGGTCTCCACTGTTTCACAGTTGTAGAAGCTTTTAGGAAATATGAACCGTTTCATCAGTGGTTGAACTTGGAGTACCAGCTTACGCACAATGCGGGAAAATGCAATTCTAATAAAGGTTCCAATATCTAGTGGATGACATCCATCTAACTGAACTTTGAGATGCAGACTCCATAGAACCGGAGCCTTATGAGAAAGCAAAGACTTGCAAACGTTATTTGAAAGTCTCCCGTGATAGTAAGAATCAAACTTGAGTTTAGGCAGCATCTTCCAAAAAAACTGCCATTGTTTAGACAAAACACTCGTGGCTATGGTCACAACATTATTAATTTATAGAGGTTTTACTGTACATGGGTAAACCATGTTATTTCAAATTCCACATGTATGATTTTAAAATTAGTAAGATTTACAAATGTATAAACCAATAACGGCATTTGAACAAAACACAAAAAAATAAAAAACAATAACGGCAGTTGAACAAAACACAAAAAAAAAAAAAACCAATAACGGCTAGTTCTTTTAGAGAGTTTTTTTTTTCCTTTTTAGTTTATGTTCTTGTTATTTTGATTCTTGTGATGTGGACCTTGTGGTTCTTTACCACTATCAATTGGTCCAATCTGTTAATGAACGACCCGGCTTGATATGATAGAGAGGAACCACGAGACTTTGCGCGCATAATTTTCTGAGTTTCGCGGAAATCTGAAAGAGTTTCAAGATACTGTTCGGGGTTTAGCAGGGATGGTTTCAGCTTCACAAAAAAGTGAAATTTTAGACCTATCTGTTGATCCTTGGACAACGTTATCTCTAACTGTCTTCTCTTTATGTATTAAAGGCCTTATCCTTAAAATTCTAATGTTAAAGAATGTTTGCACAACACATAAACATTCACGGCTTCAACTTCAAGCAACCGGACTAGGTCTATTCTTATAGGGATGGCCTAGTTCAAGGTACGACCTTTGTAGGGACGAATTTTGACTGCTTTGTCAAAGAGCTTCCTTGCAATATCCGGCTAGCCGGTTTTATGAATTGCAACATCATGGAAACCGGTTAAACATATATGTTTCCACATCAAAATCTCAACCAAATCAGAGATCTTAACATAATTGTTACTGCTTCTATGTTTTTCCCATTCTTAGTTTCTTACTCGGTGTTTTCTTAAACTACTTTTCCAAAATGGCACAAGTTATGGCTTAGATAGAATCTCACAAACCCAAGATTGTATAATCTAAACAATGCATAAAGTTCAGAATATTGAACCGGTTATACATAGCGTCATACTACAACTCAAAATCTGAAACCAATACAAGTCTTCATAAACCGAGTAAAGTAAGACGATACTCACATAGGATATCAACTTCTTTGAACACAAGTTGGCATGAATTCGAAGCCATGACCACACTTTCCAATTCCACCAACCTTTTGAGTCTCTTTTCGGGACGAATGTATGTTCTGGAGAAATTTGCATTTTTCAAACGACTTGCGTTCCTTAGGATGTATTTTGCCACCTCTTTCTCATCTTCTATTTCCCCTTCGTAATGTGTCCACACTAATGTCTCGAGATGAAGCAACAAACATTGCGGAACATATATTGGTTGATTCCATTTCCTATACGCCACCTATCTCTGTTCCTAAACCGGTCCTGAGACTAACAAGGGGGAGAAACACAATGTATATTAAATCATCAAACCCCGAAACTAAGCTTGAATTTGTTTTGAAAGATGAACTTGCAATGCTTACACCAATAAGCTTAAGGACTTGTAAATTAGGCCAACTATCGAGCATGAGTATAAGCAGATTCCACCACTCTGGTTCATGTGTATGTAGCTCAAAAAAGACCAGCCGGTAGAAGATGCTACCAATAGGAAACTTAATCTACCCATGAGGCAGTATTAGTAAAGAAACAATGTAATAACAACAAGAAACTCAATAAATAGCAAGATTAGCTTACCTCCAAGGGTGATGCTATCTTCAAGGAAAGGCGTTTGACTGAAGTGAGGGATCCAAAAATGTTTTCTAAGACAATACAAGACACATCAATAACACTTGTCTCCAATAGCTCAGGTGTATTCTCAATCAGACAAGACTCAGCATCATGAATCCCTTCAATCTTCAAGTATTCAAAGAAGGAACATTTATCACAAAGACCGAATATATAATCTTCATCCTCATACTCAACAGTAAGTGTTAGCCTCTGCAAGGGTGGCACTGCAATAGTAAAAGTCTTCACATTAGTTCTAAGGGACTTCAGGCAAACCGGAAACTGGACATCTAAAAGAATGCAATGCCAGAGCTCCAACATCTCTAGTGTTTCACAGTTATACAAACTTGTAGGAAATCTGAACGACTTCCCAAAGAAAACATAGAGTACCAACTCACGCAGTTGGCGTCCAAACGCAATTCCCATCAATATCCCAATATCCAACTTACGCAGTTGACGTCCAGTAGAGTCATTCCCACAATACATTTCGAGATACAAACTCTGTAGAACCGAAGCTTGAAGTGAAAGCAAACACCTGGAGGCATTATCTGAAAACCTCTCAAGATCATTTGTGTGATTGTATATGAACTTAAGATTCGGAACCATCTTTCACAGTAAAAGTTAAAAGTGGCAACAGAAGACACTCCACATATATTATTATAAGTTTCATTTGAATACAAGTTGACATGTACTCGAAGCCTTAACCACACTTTCCAAATCCTCAACCATCTCAACTCTCTCTTTCGAGTTAAGTCCTTTTTTGAAGAATGTTGCTTTCTTCAAACAACTTCCGTTCCTTAAGATGTATTTCGCCACCTCTTTTTCATTTTCTCTTTGCCATTCGTAGTCTTTCCACATAAATGTCTCGAGATGGCGCAACAAACATTCAGGAACATTCTTTGGTTGGTTCCATTGTCCCCAAGGCACAAGCCTTATATACTTATGCCATGGCTGAGACCAACGAAGAGGAACACACAAAAGTAAATTATATATATTAGAACATCAAACTGGAAAAAACTTGCTAGAAGATGAATTTACAATACTTACACCGATGAGCTTGAGGAATTGTAAACTAGGAGAAGTATCGAGCATGAGTGTAAGTAGATTCCACCAATCAGCTCTACATGCACACAGCTCCAAATATACCAAGTTATAAAATATACTACCGGTAGGAAATATAACCTATACATGAAGGCAATATTAGTAGCGAGTCGATATGATAACGACTAGTAACTCAATTAATCACAAGAAAACATTACCTCCAAAGGTGATATACTCAAGGAAAGGCGTTTGACTGAAGTGACTGATTCCAAAATGTTTTCATAGATAACATATGAGATTTCAATATTTGCCTCCACCAGCTCAGACACATTCTCAATCAAACAAGACCTAAAGCAACTAGCTCCTTCAATCTTCAAGTATGTCAAAGAAGGAGCATTTATCACATACTTCGAATGATAATGATCATCAAGAATTGTTAGCCTCTTTAGAGATGGTACTGCTATAGTAAAAGTCTTGACCCGATCATGTCCATTTCGATCAACCACTAAATTTTCAAGATTAACACAACCAGATAAAAGGTTACAAACTGATTTAGCATCTTGGTACTCCACATCATGAAGGTGTAGAGTTTTAAGAGACTTCAAACAAACCCGAGAAGGTACATCTAGAAGAATGGTAGCTCTAAACTCCAATGTCTCTAGTGTTTCATAGTTAAACAAGTTTCTAGGAAATATGAATGAGTCTACATCAAAGTAAACTTCGAGTACCAACTTACGAACATGGAGTCCAAATGCAATTCCAACTAATACTCCAATATCTATTATACCATCATCATAACTACTAACATTGAGATGAAAACTATGTAGAACCGGAGCTTGATGTGAAAGCAAACACCTAGAGACATTTTCTGAAAATCTCTCAAGATCTGAATAACTCTCAACATTATTTCTTTCATTGTAAACAAACTCAAGATTCGGCACTATCTTCCAAAGAGACTTCCATCGTTTAGACAAAACACTAGTGGCTGCAACATCTTTTGTTGGAAGTAAAGACAATATGTGTAGAAGCAAAGCTTCAGGTAACTCACTGATCCTGTCTTCATTTCTCAAACTTGGACCACAAGTTTTGCTGTAAATTACAAAAAAAAAAAAATTCAAGAAACAAAAGAACACGGATTTGATTGGAACTTATCGTACATAAACCATAAGAACAGTTCATAGAAATAAGCACACATAGAAGAAGAAACATACCATCGTTTCATTGTCGTTGACAGAGACAACATTAGGTCAAGATTCAAGAATCAAAGTGAAATACGAACTTCTTTTGAGTTATACCTTTCCGATTATTATCGCATTAACAAACGCTAGCTCTTCGATTGAGAACGACTCAATTCCTGCTGACAGTCAAATCCAGTTGAGGTAAGGAAGACGAAGAAGTTCGACCGCTGTGAGAATTGACGGCGGAGACGACTGAATTATACGGCTTTCGTTAGGGTTTCAGAGGAGGAATGTGAAAAGTGAAAACGATCGCGGATCGGTCAAAATTATTCACTTACGTGGTGTTTTATATGTAAACCAATTCAAACCGGATTTATAGTTGCGGTTTCAAATCATTACCGTTTACTTACGAAAGATTAAAAGAAGCGGATAAACTATTCGGTTTAATTGAAGTACAAAAGAAAAACATTATTCAATTCAAATAGGTTATTTTGGTTTTAAGGTTTTTTTTTCCCACTCATGTATCATTAGTTTGGTTCGGTTCGGAAGTGATAAATTTTGGTTTGCTGTATGGTGGTGAGTCATTATTAGTGTTGAATTGATCCGAGTATTTTGAATTTGTTTTACACCATTTTTCTTCTTGAAGTTTGTAAAATTGAATACATTCGGTAAAAAAAATTTCGAAAATCTGAACTGAACTAAAGTACATATGATTTTATATGATTTCAACTTTTATAAGACCGAAGAACCAAAAAAAAAATTGGACCATAACTAAACCGTAAATCAAAATAAACACTCCTAATTATGCTATTAAAAAAGGATGATGTAATCTCAACCACTTAATTATCATATTATTGACAAATTACAGAATGAAATCAAACTTTTTTTTAAGAAAAAAATATTCTGCATTTAAAAAAAAATTATATAATTACTTAATGGATTACTAGATGTTTTTTATATAATTTTACATACAAATTTTCTGATTTATAAAAGAAAAAACAAATCTTCATTGTTGCCCAAAACAAGAACTTTTCATTAAATTTATTAGGTATCATATAACCCATGTTTTATACTTTTATTGCATAAACTAGTTTTTGTTGTCATAAGGAGAACCTTATACTAAAGTAAGCAACTAAGCATATAGTTTGATATTTTTATCTAAAATAGATATGGAGCTTGAATTGCATTTTCTTCTAACAGATTTTTGGAGTTTTATTTAAACTCGGGATATTAAATATCTAATCCTAATTAAGTACTTGTCTGATTCAAAAGAAACAATTAATTACTTATCAAAAAAAGGGAAGAGATGTTTGACCCTCCCACTGGCGGTCAAACCCAAATAA